>KN890919.1:0-18025 GCA_000934455.1 Apostichopus parvimensis
GTGCTTGTGAAGTTATGTCTGCTCAGGTAGAGGGGAGAAAGTTCAGTGGTATTGTTTGAGAGAGTGGGTAAAATAGGATTTAAAGGGGAAAAATAGGAATTATAGCCAGTGGTGTGGCCAGGATTATGCTAACGGATGGGGGGGGAGGGGGGTATCGCCGTTTTGAGCTAGGGGTGTAATTTTGTGAAAATTTTGAATAATTAAGATGACATCTATATCCAGTCTCCCTAACTGGTATATAAAGCCTTGGGTGGCTCTATATGATGACCTTTACTGTTGAAAAGAGCCAGATAATACTTGTTATAAACCTAACCCAAACTGCCTGGGAACCATACATGTATAGTCTTCTAATGGAATCTATTACTGGCTAAGAGTCCTGCTTAACAGTGTACATTACTGCCTGCAAATAACTTTATATTTGGTATTAACTCTAACACAATGTCGCTGACTAGGCGAGACGAGAGGTTTGAGAACCGCCTTGTTTATGGAGGGGGAACAGGGGGGAGCTCAAAATTGTCTTTGAACCTAAACTGTTTGGCCTCATGGGACCAAAATTGGTGGAATCTGAATAATGGTGGGCCATAAAGTTTTGTGGGCCCTACATTTTTAAGCTCGAATAGGTATGAGCTTCTGCACCATTGGTGCTCTAGTTTCAAGTAATGAACTGGCTTTATTAGGTGACAATTCATTTTGTCAGTAATAGACAGGGGTGATATTTCAAGGATCCTCAGTGATAATTCGAATTTACCAAGTGTTTATTAGCCAAAAATCAAGGTTTACCAAAGTGTATTTTTGATAAACCAGATTCATTGCACATAGCTTAGTCATTGGGCATTGGTCTGCAATATGTGTGACATATACATATGTTGTCGTGGACATTTCCTGCACAGCTTGGCCAACACTAATTCCTGGTTACATTTGTGATATAAATACGATAACATGATGATGGCCAGAAGTAGCATATAACACTAACTGTCAATGTTATATGCAGTTAACTATTCTTATACAAACACTCATGTTATGTACCTCAGAGCTGCTTGATCTCAGTGTCATAGGCATTATATATGTAAAACGTCCAGTTTTCCAATCTAGTCCATGATATGTTCAAGTGTCATTGTTGACCTCATAAAATTAATCTGCATAGGTAGGTACTTGTGTCTGAATGATTAATTGCTGTGAAATAGGCATTTGCTGGTCATCAAATGTCTTCCTGCACAACTGACCCAAATTCTGATGTTACTAATACCAGCTGATGAATTCACATATTGGAATTCCCTTTAGGTGAAAGCAATGTTCAAACAAAGACCGTCACTGAATTTGTGCATTGTTTTCATTTGACTTTGTCTATTACATGCAAATCTCTTCCTGAACAGTTCTCTACACACTTTACACACTAAAGCAGTTGATTAATAGAAGAAGACAATTCACATATACAATGGTGTGTGATAATGTTTGAGCTCCAGCTGTAAAAATATTGATGGAATGAAGATGATCATAACCCACAGAACCATTCTTTCTGATTGGATAGATTTTGTGAAATTTTATTTTGCATGTCATTAACATTATTGTGATGTTTAGCCAAGATGCAAGAGATATAAGTGAAAGGCTCAATCTCCAAACTGATATGAAATGATTTGGTAACTTGACTGACTGCCAGGAATAGTGTTTGTTGTTGACAAGTAGCATATCATAAAAGCATGACAAATGAAATCATATTTAAGTCTCATGTTATGTAATTGAAATGTTGTAATATGTTATAGAGATTTTTCTTTGGTAAGGTATTAAGTTATTAGTGGCATATGTCATTGAAGTGTGATGGCTGGTGTTTAATAGACTGTTGTTTTCTAACTGTCTTTCAGTATTCTTTGCATATCTGAATCCTGTAGCAGTAACAGTTAGTGAAGGAAACAGTGACCATGATGTGATGGTACAAGTCTGTCGACAACCAATCAACTCACAAATAACTTTGTCAGGTTTGTATGAATTACTTTATAGAGTATGACTTTATGATGTAACCTATACTTTGTGATTTAAATAGTTGTTTCAATATCCCTTTTTTTTGCAATGAAACAAAAATTGAAATATTTTCTTCTTTAAGCAACAATAATGACAAACCAGTATCAAGGAATTATTAACACATTGACCAGTTGAAGATAGATTAGAACAATTTCTGCTCTAGTTAGATATGATTTTTTACCTATTTCCACATTACTATATACATCTCAAGTTATTATTAAGAATTCATCCGCCATAATTACCCCTCAACATACTTCAGTGTGCATCAGCCAAATATTATTTTGTGTGTCGTTCCATGAAGTTTTTCATCTCATGGCTCCTATGGAGTAGTATGAGATGGAGTCCTTTGGTCTTTCCCGCTTACTGTGTCCGTGGTGCACATATCCCTGTCAAATTAGCAGTATGTCATATGGGTGGAGTGAATACAATGTAGTCTGTATACAAAATGGTTCAAAAAGTTGTTCACAGAGATAAAAGATTTTTCCTTCAGTTGCCCATTTCTTTATTCATTCTGACTGTAGGCTATCTTTATAGCTTGCCCTGTGAGGTATGTAGGCATGGTTATGTGATATGACTTGCAAGCTTCACAGGGATAAAGGTATAATGGCAAGTACTATAAAGTATGTGGCTACCAGACTATGTGATCAAACATTATGGGGTGTGGTCAAAAGTATTATTTGTTCGGAAATGGTGTTTGTAATGACAATGACAACCTCAGAGGTTGTTCTCTTGTTCTATTTTACCCAATATTTTGATTCCCTACCTAATAAAGTACTACATATTATTCACTCTGTGCACATCAAATATCTTCATATTTCTGTATTATTTATCTCTTATTTGCAGTGTATACATCATCAAGATCAGCTTCTAGTAGCAGTGACTATGAGAACATTCCCTTCTCCCAAGACGTCACCATTCCTTTGGGACAAGTCTGTACAACTGAGACTGTCACAATAAAAGCTGATCGCATGTTTGAGCAGACTGAGGAATTCAGCCTTGTCCTATTAATATCAGAAACGTTGCGACAAATTGTATATACTCTGCCTGGTAATACACAAACCACCATTAAAATAATGAATGATGATCCTGGTAAGTCTTTAAAGTTAATTTTATAGTATTAAAAAGCTGTTGTGACATGCAAGTCTTCTTATATTAAGTTACAGAGTTTTGAAGATGGGGTGGATATTCCACATGGCAACTTCTGGTTTTGCATTTTATAACTTACAAATAATTAGTTCAAGTGAACACATTTTCAGCAGTACGACATCCCTGGCTATTAATTCAGCATACTGTATTTTCCATTACAACATGACTGGCCATGGCTATAGGCAAAATGTTCAAATTTTAACTAAAGTTTCTAAATGTGCAGCCAAAGAAAAAAGTCAGCTTTAAAATTAAGAGTGATCCAGCATTCAAACTGCTGGCTTTTTCAAGCCTTAAAAACTTGTTTAAAAGTAACAACGATTATTATCATTTAGAAAATAAACTATTGGTTTTGCAATTTCCCTGTGTGTGAAATTTGTTAAATCATATCAAATTTAGATTGTATAGTTTTAATTCATTAAAGACACAATAGACAGTAGTGGATAATAAAATGCCAGATTTGTTAAATGATCCGAACGGTACACATTTGTATGGCTTAAACACATTTTTTAAATGATTGTAAAACTGTTTCATGTGGCAGTAGCAACAGAACATTTGTTCATATGGCTTAAAATGCACAGGAGGTATAAATCTGCATAATCCCTAGGCGCGAAAAAATTACTAAATTTAAGTACAAAGTATGCAACTAGCTACAGGGTTAGTAACAGATATAGAGCATTAATTAATCATCCATTACTATTGGGCAAGCATTATCATCATTTTAATCCAGAGAAGACCATTACTCAATAACTTTTAGTGTGATTGTTTTGTCCATCTGTTTCAACTTAAGTGAGTGAGTGAATACTATTGCTTCTCTTCTTACAGTTAATTGTGATCTAGATCGTCCATGCTTTAATGGTGGAACTTGTCGTCCATCTGTATTACAGAACCCATGCACTTGTCCAGATGGATTTGTTGAACCATTTTGTACAACAAGTATGACATCATCTTATTGTTTCTTCAAATACATCTTTGCATTTGTCTACGGATGAATGTTAAACAGTATTATAGTTTCATCATATAAATCACAAGAGTGTGTTACTCACTACTTTCATCTTATTACATTCCTAGCTACTTACATTGTTGTAGTTTGTTTCAGTACCTGATACAAGGTTTAACAAACTGCCACTCATGATCAGCTTGGGCTTTATCATTTAAATCAGCTAGGGCTCAATGAAGATATAATGGGCTTAACAATGTCTGGAAGTTAGAGAGATACTAATACTATCAGTATGGGACTCACTGAAGCAGTGTAATGCTTCATACAGGTTTACTCAATTGTGTGAGTATTTTATTTCAAGTTATTGAAGATGTTAAAGACAATAGATTGTATTATTCTGTCCTAACATACTGGATTAAGCATGACTTTACGCTATAGACAAATTGGCAATTAAACTAATTAAAAAAATCTATTATTATGTTGGAAACATGTATCCAGATGCACACATACACACTAAGCATATACTGTATTATCCTGTTATCATTACAACTTGATACCATTTATCAACTTTTGTAATAAAACATTGTCTATAAAACTACTTGAGCATATTAACCAATCTAAATGTCATTGGAAATAAATGTGGAATTGATAAAAACATCTTTCTTGTCGTTATTTGTCAATGTGAAAGATCATTCTGGTTTATAACTAAGATCTATATAAAATATACTGTGCATTCTAATGCATGTTGATATATGTTGTAATTGAATCCATATGATGTATTATTCTCCCAATAGGTTGTCGCACTGATCCCTGTCAGAATGGAGGTACTTGTAGTGATGATGTATGTTCCTGCCAACCAGGATCTGTAGGTCCAACATGTCAGAGTGGTTAGTATCATTACATCCATTGTAAGTTTTCAGTATCACTTAAAGCACATTCCCAAGTTTAATTTTAATATTTAAGTAAGATGTATTAAGGTCTAAACTTACTTCCTACTGATGGGTAATTCTACCCACACAGACCCTGTCCAAATGTGACCTACTGTAGCTAGCTTTGGTCCACACATATTGAATTTAATTGAACTGTTACAGCTTTCAGTACTGTACCCCATGGCATCATTGTACATTAAGCACTTTTCAGCATTAGTTTCAATCATATTTGATCGCAATGTGGAGAAAGTTTGCTGTGACTTGTGTAACCTTAATACCACAATGGATCTTGAGATCAGACTCATTTCAATCTAAGTAACAATCATGTTGAGTTTTTTTAACAAAATGTTATCCTTTCAAATCTAAGATCCTATATTTGATATTTGGTACATCAAACCAATGGCTAAGATTTGCAATGTAGGTAGAAGCATGAACCGATAGTACAGAACTAGAAGATGTAATATTTTCATTGAACTTGAGAAGAATATTTGTGTCAAAAAATTTAACCCCAACAATAGTTAAAAATTAAGTTGTAAATTCATTTTAATTTTGCTTGAGATACATCAGTGCCAGAATGAGTATCACTTTCTTATGTTTTAAATAGACATGTTGGTGAATTCTCTCATCTTGCAGCTATTGCAGTTTATCTCAGTCCATTAGAGGTGTCAGTTACAGAAGGCAATACTGGTATTAATAATGTCCGGATACATCTCTGCAGACAACAATCAGACCTGCCAGCAACTGTTACAGGTTAGATTTGAATCTTAAAACATTGTAATCTCATAAATTCTAAAGGTAAAACATCGACCTTAGTGAGTATAGGAACACTTCTGTTTCTCATGGAGGTTAAGGTCATTGCAGGTCACCAGAAACTAAAGTCTTACAGCCTTGTTGACACTATCACTTGAAAAGTACATGGTTGTGCTGCCCTCACTCGCGTTGAATATGCTCGTTAGACTGCCAGCTAACCAAAAATGAGGCAAAGACAGATGTAGCTTTCTGAATTTCCCCACTTGTATTTATGTGGTAAAACTGTGAAACAAGATAAATGATTCAAAATAATACTACAGCTTTACAAGATTAATTACTAAACTAAATACGATAATGATTGTACTCAGAACATTGACGTGTTAACAATGTCGGTTATGATTAATATAGCATAACTATGTTTGAGTATGAACGAAACGAGAATAAAGTAGGTTACCTCTAATAGCAATACTACAAAAATGTACCTTCAGATTAACTAACTGATTAACATAACGATCTATCCGATAATACCAATGAACTTGCAGATAGAAACTACAAAGGCTAAATAAGTAAATTAATTAGAACATGAAGTATACTGTTAGATCCGATACCTAACAAAGACTTGATATCCATGTGATTTAAAGGGTGAGCAAGCACATAGCATGTGACTGTGCTCTAATGGTACATATTGAGTTGCCGATAAATAAGGTGTTTAAATAATTATAATATGTGGTCAACGTTCTAAACAATTGATTACACCTCAGTAACAGGGAGTTTCCTACATTCTAGAGAATAAACAAAACGATGAGTACTTACGAACTATTAATGCAGTGAACAACCTGCTAAAACAAACTGTTACAAACAAATGAACACATGTCATATTAAGGAATAGCTGAGGGAGAAAAACTCAAATCTGACCTTAGACAGCATTTTACGATCAAAGACAGAAAGGAATGTCACACAGTGGCCGGACTAATGTGACCCCTGAGACCTTATAGGCAGACCAGCTCTCCATCTATGGATGAAGGACACTTAATTACTAACAGGTGCAAACTATAAATATATTAAAGGGCATGACAATGGTGATTCAGCTTCATAGATAATTGGTAGGTGGATCCAACAAAGATTCATACAAGAAACACAATGATTTCTCTGGAGGACAAAGGTCATTTGAGATCAACAGAGGTTAATGTCTGAAGACCTTGTAAACAATCTTCAAAAGCAAAGCATGGATGATTACTTCATATCGTGGATCCACCTAAGTATTCTTTTCCACATAGTCACATGTCACCAGCGGCCAAAATCGGAAATCCTTCTGAACAATTTAACTCGTTTTTTGGATCTTTATTGAAATCGTCTTTGCTTATCATTGTACATTTAAGTAAAGTCGGTTGATCCACATGAGTGCAAGGAATCACTACGCCATTTGGCTTTCTCCAACAGGAAAAAATTACTTGACTTGCAGCCTTCACAGGTATAGTGGGGGTACTTTCAAATAATGTAGATACTATGTCACAGGGTTGAAAGTTCAAATCTAAAATTCCAGTGCAAATTTGTGACAAACACTCTTCCTTGTTTATTCCCTATCCCCTTCCCTTAATCTTCTCTTTGTCCCTCCACTGTTTATCTCCTACCTCTCCTCTTCCCCTGTTGGTTTCTTTCTTTCTTTCTTCTCTCCATCCCTTGTCTACTAATCCCCTTACATCTATCTCTTTGTGTTCACCATGCTCATTAACCTGTCTGTATTCTGTGCATGTTTTTGTCCCGTCTGTTACTGTTACTTGTCAATTAGCCTTTGAAGAAGATCCTGCTAGGATCGAAACGTCAGGCCAACTTACTTTTACACATTCCTTGTTTGTTGGCGTATATTCTCAAACTATGGAGGAAGGTAACATATGGGAACTTGTGTCTCAAAAACATTGAGAATGAAAGATCAGCTGGTCAAAGATAAACTTGAGCATAGAATAGTTGTTTTGCTTAGATGCCAAGTTGAAACATTGAATTGACTTGCAACCATCACAGGTGTTATCAAGTGGGTACCGTGTATCAAATTATAATAATATATGGCCACTGTCCACCATGGTTATGAAAGTAATGGGCATAGGTGAAAATAAGCAGGCATCCACTACTTCCCAATTGGCATCCAGATGTTTCATAAACAAATAACATTGGCTCCTCTTTTTCAACTTAGTAGCACCCAGCTAATTCCAGATATATTGTATGCTGATTACGTAGTGCAATGATTTACAATCCCCCACTATTTGATCAAAATTCTTTTGCAAACTTCAACATCAAATTTAAGTTGGAAACCATTGGTAACACATGTTGTTGGCTGTGTAGCACTGATAACCATAAAAGCAACTATATTCTTTCTTACACATACCATTGCAACCAGCATGACAGGCTTTGCTAGGCTCATGCAACTTTTAGTACTTCAGCAAGTATAGCATTAGTAACCCTACTAGTCTAATTGTGATTAATATTTGTATATACCTTGCTGTAGGCCTACTAATACAGAAGACAGAAACATGATAGTACTGCAAATTTCAAAACTTTTTAACAAGTTTTAGCCACCAGGTTATGAGTTTTGGCTGTTTAAACTTCAAGACTTAGTGACACAAGAAGTCTTTCAGAAACAAGATGATCAGCATCAAGTCTGTAGTTCACCATTATTTGCTAATATGGTGAAGAAAAAATCACCAATGCAGCATGTTACTGTGGTTAGGCTTCATTGTGACCTAAACAACAATAGGATAGGTTTTCGTTTGGTAACCTGAAAAAGTGTCAGAAATAAAATACACAGCAAAATTCTCATGGTAAATTCTTTGAGACTTTCTACCTGATTTTGGTTATTCTTTGCAAAATGTACAAAATGTGAAGAGATATGAAACACGTGTTTGCAAAACATCAGATTCTCACTGTACACACAGGTTGCAAGTGTGTGACATGTGCTTTTTCAACCATGGATTTTCAATGCATCATGATCATATTGGATTTGTCACAGTTTTTCAATGATGACAGCAAGAAAATAAGTAGGAAACAATAGGCAGCCACAGCTTAGAGGTACAGTGAGGTCCTCGCCCAAGCATAGGTACTTCTACTTAAGTAATTGTTACAGGAAACTGGCTACCTTTTTAGCCTAAGCAGCAGTGTCAGACCTAGTTGATATTCTTTGGGAATTGTGTTGGAGAAAATAGTCAACATATCAATGATTCTTTGACATGTTTTTACATTACTGATCACTCTCTTTTATGAGATGATGTTTAAATTCCTTACTGCTCAGAAATATCACCTTTCAGTGTGTATTATGTAGGTGGATGTATAGAATATTAGCCTAGAATAAGTTAGAAGTGTTTTGTTCTACCACAATTGCAGAGACTAAAACATAACATTATAGATGGCGATTAAATAATGAGTTTGTGGCAAATAGAATGTTAGTCATGCTTACCACACGGCGGTTAGTTGTCAATCATAGTTCCTTACACGTGATAGGCTTTTCAGCTCCTAGGGCCACCATAAAGCCTGTGAACCAGGCACCTCTTTTCAACTCTCTTCTTGACCTCAAAATCTTTAGTTCACCCCTTGACATAGGTAAACGGTCAAATTTTACGTCAATGCTAATTGTATGTAAAATATTTCCTGAGGCATTCGGCTGAATTCTTGAAATGTGTAAGAAGGATGCCAATGGATAGGAACTTGTGCTTTATTTCAAGACCTGCAGAATAAAACCTCTGAAGCTACATTTTAAATAGAACAAGAAGTATAACTTTTGATTATGAATTCACAAGTTCAGTGTCATCCAAATACATAGTTACATTGAAGACTGACTTCAAAGGCCAAGGAAAGGAATGACAAATGCTGGGTTGTTCTATGCTGGGCCAATAAATGAAGGCTATGTAAATGTTCAACATGCCATTGTGTAGTCCAGTATTTCTGTTAAGATTTTAAAGTTGAGTTACAGGTGTGCAACATCCCAAAATTACATTACATATATGCATCCATGTTGTCGTCCATATCAACCTGTGCTGTAAAGCTTTCCCTACAAGGACAAACATGCACAAACTATCAATACACGTACTTACCTGTAGGCTGACAAATTGGCTCAAAGAAAGCGAGTGAAAAGGTAAAATGAAACAAAAATTAAATGATGAAAACTATAACTTAGACACAGCAACTGAATTTCTGTCATACTGAGATCATGAAAGCAGGAAAGTTGCTGTTAAGTTCTGGATGTAGTTGAATATACACATTATGTAGATTAGTACTCCCCTACAAAACCTCTATGCAAATGATATAGGAACATCGTGTATGTATGATTTGAGTGAAAATCCATGAAAGAAAAGAAAAAAAGAGAGAAAATAATTTAGTGAAATATCTTGAAGAAATTTCTATTTAAAACACGCTTTACTTTTAATCCAGATATTATTTAACTCGATTCCCAACAGTTATTTATTCTTAAAAAACCGGGACCAAGCAGCCAATAAACTTTCTCATAATTTTGAGAAACTCTTGTTCTTGTTTAAAGTAACAATTTCCCTATGCCATAAGTCTCCAGTTGTATGTTTATCTACCTTTTTCCCATTCACGCGGCAAGTAGACCTAACCCCATACCAGTAGACTCAGATTCGTTTTCAATAACACAATGTGTTAAAAAGGTCAGGCAACAATTTACTAGCAAGTCTTTTGTCGCATACAAAGGAGATATATGCAAATGTTGCATGGAATACTACAGCTGATTGACATATGAGCAGAATGATCTCAAAAACTTACTGTGGAAGAAAATTACTTTACTTTGAATACACATTTAATTTGGCAATGATAGTCCCATAGCAGAGAGAAAGAAAAGAATGGTGACATCAGAATCAATCAGTCAGTGTTAAAGGTGTAAGCTTCCCATGCAAATTTCATTGATTAACTCAGTTCAAACTTAAACATTTGTAATGAAAACAATGATGCAAATATTACATGATAGTCTCATACACAATGCAATCATAGCTGCTTCCTATCATGAGCAATTTACTTTGTTTTCAACAAATTTGGAGGTAAAAGAATGCTTGCTGGCAATTGATAAGGGACTAATCATTCGCCGGAAAAGCAAATGTTGGTGACTATTTTTTACCTGGAAATCTCCATAATGGGAATGCCTTAGCACTGTATGAAGAATCACTCAACTTGCAGCTGTTTACTATTTGATATTTGTTCAAACAATCACTATTATTATTAACTGAAAGAATCCTGCTCTTTTGTTATAACTTTAAATTTTTACTTTTATACAGCTACAGTGATATAGGTCTAACTATCATGTTGAAAGGAATAGTAAGGAATAATACCCTTATTCAGAAATACTGCATGCTTTATAATATACAAATCTTTTATCAACAACATACCCCTTGCATTAAAACAAAATGATGGAATGTGTAGCTTAAGATATCGTGCCATTAAGACTTGGAATACAATACCAACAGATATTAACTCTCAAAGTCTGCTTCACTATTTGAAAGAATGACAATTAAACAATGCAGTATACATGTTTAATTTAATATCTCTCAAAACACAAATTGGTATTCATATGATATATCTAATGAGCACCTGATTTATTATACAACAATCGACAAGGAAGTCAAGTTATTCAATTAATGTGGTGTAATTGTGAACAAATATTTAAATAAGTAAATGTAATATTTTCTTTCATTTCTTTTTGTTGGGAGTGCTCTACTTTGTTAAACCTTTTTTAGGTTTTATAGAAAACTTCCTTTCACACCTGATTTATACCTTATTGTGATATGTTATGTTTATTGTATATTCTACCTGTTAATTGTGAAAAAGCAAATAAATTTGAAACTAGATGGTATTTACTGGGGGCGGGGGGGGGGGGGGTTAATCCTTGGCCTTACTGGTACTTCTGTGCAACTGTAAATGTTATAAAACCATAAAATATCATATTCTATGCCCCATGTGCAAAAAAACATTTTACTGGATGTTGTCCATATGTACATTGACCAAACCCTAGAGACTGTACAATCTACTCGTTTCAGGGGAAAGGATAGCATTTCGTAGAAATTTTAGTTTGAAAAAATAATGTGTATTAATACTATATTGAAAGGATATAAGTAATCTTTGAAATTCATAAATGAAGATATGTTACTACAAATTTTACTGTATGTGAGTACTGTTGTTTCTGATCAAATTTTGAAACAAGAATATTATTAATAGATTTTAGCTCATTCTTCTCATATTTTCTTTACAGTGGTCAGCTCTCAAGACTCTGCTAAGTCATTATCAGATTTTGCTCACATTAACACTGATGTTACAATACCTTTTGGACAGGTTTGTGCACCTGTGGATATATCCATTGTATCTGATATGATAATTGAACCTACTGAAGTATTCCATGTGGTTATACTTACAACTCAGTTACCACCATCAGTATACATTGTTCCTGGGCAAGGGACTGCTACTGTTACTATAATAGACAATGATGGTAAATATCACACTTAAATTAAGATACATTGTCTTTTAATATGCACATATGATGTTAATTAAAGTCAAGCTCTGCTAAAATAAAAATCTATTTTTATATATTCTGTTAAAATTGAGAGATTTAGGTGTTTTGATGAACAGTTTCCTTAAATGTATACACTTTTTTCTTCATCAATTGTTGAGCTTCCTACGGATGAAGTAAGCTGTACTTTCTGTGGGTTGTGAGAACTAACTCCTTCAGTTATACTTGTCTGTGAATGACTACATCCAAATTTAAACCACACTTGACTGATATTTGTAGTATTAATTGTGTAGATGTCGGATCAGGGATATCCATGATATCTGCATGGTTACTATTTAAAATAAATTTCAGACAAAAATTGCGAATATAATGTAATTTTAACTATTTCAGTGTGTACTATCCCAGCATTTAATGGTCAATACATTACAGTAACTGCCTAGAAACATATTATACACACCAACAAATATAGACACACATACATGAGTGGTCTTCATGCAAAGTCAGAAAGACAAAATAAAAGTTGAAATGATATTTTTTCATATTGACTCAGTTCTCAATAATAAATGTTTAATTTTTAAATTAACACATTTCAAAGTTTGTGGTCTACATAGATCAAAATTGTAGTACACTGATCATCATTGATTATACGACAAGCACTTCACATGTTTATTATCCAGGCTACAAATAATGTATATAAATGTCCAGACGAGCTGTGCCAAAACCTTGATGGCATCATCCTGAACTGTTTCCAGGAGTACCAAAGCTCTCAATCACTTTGAGAACTGGTAATATAATATATAAGGAAATTAAAACCCAATGGTGTATATGGTCTAAATTAACAGCATGTTTTATTTAACAAATCTGCATCCATTTGTTACACCACACATTTGTAATTAATTACTTCTCCTATATATTCATATTTCTTATCATTTGTTGAAATATGATATTTCTTATCATTTGTTGAAATAACACAGTCATTGTTCTAAAATATTCCCGGTTAATTGGAGCTGTGAAATGTAATTCTATCAATCAAGATATATATATGACCATATAAACATATCTCACATACATGATGTTGTGTCTGGTGTGAAGGTCACTTTACATCTGATTAGCATATCGTAACAGATGTAGGTTGCAGCGTTTGGAGCATCGGTTTGGCATAAATGGCATTGCTTTAAAGTGGTTCGATTCATATCTTCGAGGACGTACTCAACGTGTCTGTGTTGACAATTGTTATTCGGACGATGAACCGTTATTTTGCGGTGTACCACAGGGAAGCGGTCTTGGGCCGATTCTTTTTACCTTGTATACATCCCCACTCGAAGACATTATTTTAGCCAATGATACCGACTTTATGCTTTTTGCCGATGATACACAACTGTATTTTCGTGTAAAAATCTATCGGACTGGACATTCATACCTGAAAAATGCATAGTTGATATTCGTGAGTGGATGGCAGCAAATCGACTTGTACTCAATGATAGCAAAACAGAAGTAATTCATTTTCACAGTAAGTTCCGAAAAGTTCAAACAGACATATCTAGTTTCAGAGTTGGTGTTACTCATGTTAAACCCATTTCCGTTGTTAGAAATTTAGGAGTGCAATTTGATGAATTCAGTTCTATATCAAGTCATGTTTCACAAATTTTTCAGTCAGCATCATACTCATTGTATCGTATTGGGAAAATTCGTATGCTCTTAGATCGCACAAGCATAGAAAGATTAGTTCATGCATTTGTTACATTGCACCTTGATTATTGTAATAGTTTACTCTATGGAATTGAGCAACAGCAACTGGCACGTCTTCAATTGATTCAAAACTTGGAAGCACACATGGTTACACGGAGTAGGAGACACGAACACATCACACCCATATTGATTGACCTTCATTGGTTACCTGTCTCCGCAATGATCGAATTCAAGTCTCTAGTCATAACTTACAATATTATAAATGGCACTGCCCCTCACTATCTTGGCTCTCTGATTAGTCGCCAGGCTCTTCTAGAACCCCTGCAGATTGCCAATCGCACACGACAGAGGAGCAGACATTCTATGGAGATACGACTAGAGCCGGGCAGATTCGCCCAAAAATGCTTTGGCGCACGATCCTTTGCCTTTTTTGCACCTGATCTATGGAATGCACTCCCCAATGACATCAGGGCAGCTCCATCATTAAATGTTTTTAAGGCACTTCTTAAAACTCACCTTTTTCGAAAGTATTATTCTTTTTAAACCTCCAGTCATATTGTTTGTGTTACCATCTTGCCATCTTTTGATTGTTTTATATTAAAATTTATTTTCTATTCATGTTTTGATAGTCTTATTGTTGCTAATTTTCGGCTGTAATAGTTTAGTATTTTAGTTTTATTGTATGCTGTCATATTTTATTGTTTTTGTCTTTAATTTCTGAATTTTATTGTTTGTTTTTTTTTAATAATTATTGTTAAGTTATTTATTTCTGTAATTCTTAGGATGCAATATTTTTAGACTGTAATATTTGTAAGCTTTTATATTTTTTAAGTTGTATTATTTTATGCGTTTCTGTGAAGCTGCTTTGAGATCATTCTTTTGATGTAAAGCGCTATATAAGAATAAATTATTATTATTATTAGGTGCATATGACAAGGTCAAACTTAAAAATCAGATAATTGACTTCTGCCTATGGTCAGAGGATGTTAAACTTTTCTCTGCATTCATAGGTTTGACTACAGAGGGATTATATTAAATTACCAGTTATTGAATTGCATAGATATAACTTCATATTTTCAAGTTTGGTTTGATCTTGCCATATGATAGATTGAACCAAAAACTATGGCTGAATGTGGATTGCTTATTTACATATTCTAATGATGAGTGCTATTCAATGAGAACATTATTGATTCCATACTCCACAGACACTGATCCTCCAGTGATATCCAACTGTCCTTTTGACAGGCTACTCAGTATTGCACCTGGGACATCATCTACAAGTGTTTTCTGGGCACCACCTACAGCATCTGATAATTCTGGAGATGTAACTCTTACACCATCTCATCAACGTGGAGATACTTTCTCTCTAGGGCTAACTACAGTCACTTACACTGCCAGGGATGGTGCAGGAAATACAGAGCAGTGTCAGTTTGTTATTACTGTCATGATAGGTGAGTACTAAATGACAATAAACTTGAAGAGTAGGACATCAGTAGCAGTACAAAACTAACTTGAACATACACTTTAAATGGGATGGATGGTTTACACTCTACAAGATTCATAAAGAAAGAGAAACCTGAACAATAACTCTAGAAAGCACTTGATGGAAAGACATATTTCTGCATCCTGGAATTCTTCTTTCCAGACTGAAGATAACTTTTGATTCCTTTGTCTGTATATTTAAAGTTTTGTATTGTCACTATGTTATCAATATGTTATGTCTTCTTGTTCTATATGAATGGATATACAGTAGGTATGAAAAGGCTTGCTCAGGTTGGCCAATCTTTTTGTCTAGTATATACCTGGATTATGATTTTTGGCCTAAAGTCTTATATTGTGTTATGGGTGGCTATACTAGAACCCCCAGCTATATAATAAATGTACTGTATTTAAAGGAGAGTTAAGGTCTGATGTGCCATTGTTGAGTACCATTTATTAGAACATGCACAAATGTGTTTTATAGTATAGGTTATGCCAACTTCAACGCACAAAACTACTGGCTTCATTGGTATTGCACAAATGCATTATATTAGTATTATTACACAGCTGCCAAGTAGTATGCTTCCTCCTTATTTTGTATGGGAATTAGATCATGATAAGTTAGAGTGTATGAGCTCTCCCCACATAATATGAATGTCTGTGGAAATTGTGTAAAACCTATGTAATTTCTTATAATTTGATGCCATCCTCTTACAAATTAAGACAAGACATGCCAATCAAGAGGCAGACACATCAGCTACAATACTATCTAACATTAACACTTCAAATATGGTATATAGGCTTAATGTTAACACTTTGAGTTTCATGTTTAACTTCCAAGCTTCCCTACTCCTTCTTCTGTAAGGTTCTGTGGGTCAAATAAGTAGATCCCACACTAGAGATGGCTTATGTTGTCACAGCCAGTTGGGACAATTTCCTAATGCTATTACTGTACCTCTCTAAACTATCATTCCATGACATGCTTCAAAGCACTCGTTTTGACAGTATGAACAGTTCTTAATGTTTATCTGATAAAAACATGATATTCATACTGCTCATACTGACAATACCAGTGCTTTGAAAAGCGGGACATGAAAGTACAGCATAGAAAATATTTTCCCAACTAGGTGGTTGTCATAAGGAAGCTGAAGTGGGCGTTAAATATGGCAAAATAAATTGCTGGTCATCCTGCTGAATTGGAACAATAAGTATTTTGCCAATTACCAAAAAAATCATGTTTGTAGAAAGGGATGATTACTGTTAGACCAGACAGATCTTTAAATCTGGTTTTATGCTCCATAACATTGAAACAAACTGCTGAAAACATGACATGTTATGATCATCTACAGGTGCACCTCAATTAGACATGTCTGCTTCACTGCTATCCTATGTTCACTCTTGTTTGAGTTTATTTACTGGTTGTCAGTGTTGAAATTAGTGTCTTTGAAATGTTGTGGATTGTAATGTAATACAATTAAGCTTAGTACAACATTCCTAATGTGCTCTGCCATACCATCATTGCGCATAATAACTTGATGATGTGACCTGCATACAATTTGTGCAGAATGCTTCCAGTCAAGCATGTTCCATAGAATATCATGCATGCAATTAGAATGGTCAAATTGGTTTCAACATGTTCGTAATTTTCTCGCCCAAGGCATGTGTTAATGGCTTTGATATTTATTCATGAGAATTGTTACATTATATGTCAAAATAATGTGAAAACTATACATTGCAGTGAATAATTTAACCGGTACTGCATCCCAATATCTGCTATTCAAATGGTCAGGTTGCTATACAAGTGTAAAGATGTATAGCTGTTTTTGCATACAGGTACCACAATATTTTTATGAGGAAACTGCTACACAAAAGTTGAACACTAAATTATTCCCTGAATTGTCATATATTTCATGAAATTGTGAGCTACTATACACATTGAAGTAATTTACGTACAACATAATACTCATAATTCATACAATGATACTATATTTAGTCTTGAAATCTAAGCATTCAAAGATGACAGCAATTGATTTCTGCTCCTTTCACAGTCAGTAATACAATGATGACCTTGTCAAGCAGATGTGGCCGGAAAAAGTTTAAACTTAACAGACTATGTTGATAAAGTTATTCACATGAAACAACTATAAATTAGGTTTTTCACCGTAACTGAATGCTTTAGAAGAAACAGATCATCTGTACCTAATAGTAGCACCCTTCTCCTTCTTCTCATTCACCTCATTTACCTCTCTCATTTACCTCCCTCATTTACCTCCCTCATTTTCCTCCCTCATTTACCAGTGTAATTTACCACATTCAAAGGGAGCATGAATGGTTTCAAATCACTTCCTGTTTACAATATATTTGAGTCACGTCAAGTATTAACATGCAATATTGTTCAGTTGTATGTTTCAATCTATCTTTTGTTATAGATATTGATGAATGCAGTATTGGAAGTCATATTTGTGATGCCATGACATCAGCATGTATGAACAGCATAGGAAGTTACAGGTGTGATTGTAGGACTGGTTATACTGGTGAATCTTACTCACCCGGACAACAGCCAACTTGTGAAGGTAAACT
>KN890919.1:23918-38006 GCA_000934455.1 Apostichopus parvimensis
AATTATAATTACCCTCACATATGCTGCTCTACCCACTTTCTTTAGCCACAATTTTTGTTGTTGCCACAGATCCATTCCTCACGAAGTTGGCACTTACAGTACAAACAGTTATGATAAAATACTGCAGTAAAAGTTTATAACACTCAACAACAAATGTTTCTAGCTCAGTAAACACTCAAATTATACAGTCAAAATCAATAATGACTGTCCATACACATTTCTGCATAGAGTGTAACCAAAATACTGTAACTGGGCGTTTAACTAAATACACATTTTAAGTTGCTAAAACTTTTGTTCAACATGTTTAAGGTGTTTTATTTTTACAGATTCAAAACAACAAGAAAAACTCACCACATATGTTATTGATTTTATGCCATTAAATGACAGCAAGTGGGTATATGAATTATAAAATTTCTTCCGATTAATATGTAAAGGAATAGCAGTGTTAGTGAATGAACTTTGCAGTGAATAACACGTGCCTGGTTAAGCTTCCATTTGTCCATTTTTATGAATTATTGCCTTTTTATTATTGTTTGTTTATATTTATAAGTTGATTTCATGTTAATCTAAACAGCATGTTGCTTTAAAGTTACCTGTAAGTAACTAATTAATACAGCAAGTTATACAACAGTAATGTGCACTGTATGTTAATGGTTATGGACGAACAGTTACAGACGTACATAAAATCTGTACGTCCATTACTAAGATTTTTGCATCACTACTCTTTTGTTGTTGGGGGGAGGGGGGAGGGTGTTCATGTTAGGCAATAAAAGTCTGCTTGGATTATTTTATTTAACAGAACAATTTTACTACCTGAAATGTAAAAAAAGATGAATTTTGGTTATGGACGTACACAGCAAAAGTACCATAACTTCCAAATGTGATAATGTATATATCACGTTCAAGATAGAAGATTTATGTTTTACTAATGAAAAGCTAGTTAGTTACATTTTAATATAAAAATTGCAAAGCCATTAAAACTAAACATGTTACATTTTAAATTACCCATAATGCAATTTTCACATTTTTAAAAAAAAATTTAGTAGGCAAAATATGACTTCCTTCATACACAATTTGTCCGATGACAAATATTTTTCAATATAAAGCTACCTGTACCATAAAAATACTGCTAGCTTTAATTTGAAACCAAAATTCAGCATTTGGGACAAATTTAAAAATTTAGTAGGAAGGTTGACCTTTGGTGGAATTGTCCTATTGTAAATAATGCTCTGTGCATGAAAATATATGCCTTCCACCTGCAATACCTGGCCATATCTGTCTTAAGAGATGCACTGACCATCAATGGACATCAGTGGTATTAAAATGATTGGAACATTGAGGCTATAGCATTATAATTCAAACTTGTCTTTCTCAATTATTAGAATAAACTTCTAAAGAGGATTACACGATCAAGAATTATACAGATGATATCGTATTTTCATTTAACATATGACTAACATTGACAAATTTACCATTGATCAGCTTACATGTCAAATGAAATGAAAGAGGAGGTTATGCTTTAACCTTGAAGAGAACAATCTCAAATCGGATATTCTTTCAATAGGATCCTTTCCAAAGGAAAAGTTACCAATGTAGTCTAAATAAGGTGGGCAGCTGAAAATTAATAAGCTTGTCAACATAGTTGAATGGTATGAAAATCATCTGACACAATGTTGATAATATGGCAATCAATTGGGGGATTTTGTACTCTTCACTTGTCTAAACAATGTTTCAATTGTATGATGATTTCAGGCTTATTATATTAATTTCTGAGTTTAAAAAGCTTTGTCTGACAATTTTTTTGTACCTCTTCCTACATGTCTGTAAATGTTTACAGTGCAGTATAAATGACAAAATAGCACAAATACTCTTTGGTGTGGATACACGTAGCACCTTTTGCAGAGTGAGACAGATTAGTTGTATTAAGTCTGATCTACTATACAGGATGAACTGAATCTACTTCTGATAATATGCTTATAAGAGTCAAATGAAAACCATCAGGCACACTGTTAAGACTTTCTTTCAGCATATGGTTGAATCTCCAAACTGGAATGTTATCTAGTGCAATATATTGAGCTATACAGAGTGTGTTGGAGGGGTGGGTACCTATTACATATATTTGAAACTGCCTTCAATCATATACAAGAAGGGATTGAAAGTCAGCAAATAAGTTTACATGAAGCTGTTATAAATGTATAATCATGTCAGTATATAATAGCTTACTTAAATCTTTAAAGCAGTATTCTCTTCTGGTATAACAACAGTGATATACAGACCTTGGCAAACATTGAAAACTGCAGTTTGTAACTTTGGTGTGAATGATCACTAAGGTTATCATAGCCTCAATCAATATGGTGCACTGTAGTAACAAAATGCCCACCTTCAGATTACTAAAACTTATTGGTGTTCCAGTATTACATTGTGTTGTTGGCTAGCTGTATGCAATTCATAGAATTATGTATTTTCATCTATTTAATTTTTAATTTAATGAATATATCTACTATAAAATGACAAACAAACTTTTTTCAATGTTGTTGAAGTATCTTAACATGGTTACATTCTGTAAGTTAAATCATGCAACTAGTTTTCCCCTATTGCAGTGACCAATGGTGAAGAAGATCAAAATAATTCATAAAATGCTAATGATAAGCATTAGACAAAACTGGAGCATAAATCATGTGGTAGAGATATGCAGTTCTTCTAACACTGTAAAGCAGTAATGTTTCATCTACGTCTGGTGGTGGGTAACTGAATGACCAATATCAACAAGTGCTCATAAAACAACAAACTTTCATTTTGAAAGTGATCACAACCAATACTATTTATTCATCAATGTTTGTGAACTATTATACTAGGGTGTTCTACCATCTAAGGGAGAAGTATACTGATCAAAGCACTGCATGTTATGCTATTATTTTATATGATTAAAGCTTTCTGAGTGTGAAAGAAATTTAATCACAGTCAGTATGTTGAAGTATTTCCTCATATTTTATGACCAAAGACAGGGGACTGAGTAGTATTTGCTATAGGCAGGGAAGATATTCATGTAGAGTATTACTGCACTAGTGATTTTTGGAATGGCTATTGATTTTAATGATTTTTGCAGTAAATATTGCTAATATAAAGAATCTACAACAGGCAAAGTTTCCTTCATTCCTCCATGTTCACCACTCTGTGTGTATCTCAGTGTATAATCATTCTTCAAGCTGTACTCTTACATGTTGTTACTGTCTTTTTCATTTACAGATTGCTTCATACGTAACTCAGATGGTCAGTGTAGTCCTAACGAGTGTTCTTGTACTAAGGGGACATGTACTTCACAAAATGGTAGATGTGAGGCCACCTGTAATCTTTTCCAGTGTGCGGCAAGTAAGTCTGCATGTGGTATCCATAAGGAGTTCAACCTGGTCAGCCCTCGTTTGGTTTATACCTGGAGAAGACTGGGATTTTTCTGGGTATCACATGATCTACGAAGTAATCAAGGCTGACTTCCTTATCTTAACTATTTGAAGCAGCTGCAGCAGGAATAAAACTTTCACACTAGAGCACAGTAAGATAAAGAAGACAGCTTTGGTTACTACGAAGATCACGGAATACCCAGAAAACTCACCAGCTTGGTTGAACTTGTAATGCCTCTCTTTTTTTGGTCATTTATTGTTAGTACTGAAGGTCAAAACTGATTGTAGGTCAACACAGATCAATGTCTGAATACCTGGTGAACATGACAGTAAATACAGGAGTATAAGACTGCATGAATTGCCTGCTTTTTATTGGTAGGACAGCCTGAGTGAGGCATGAAACTGGATTCCTATAGTACATCTGGGATTAAAATATAAGAAGTTTAGTTAACTATGGATGGGTCCAAGAAACCAATAATCAGATCGGTCCAAGAAACCAATGATAAGATCAGAATATATTTTGAGAGAAGTGTACAACTCTTTATCCACATTGTTTGAATGTTGCTTATTAACTTGAAGTCAATGATGGTTAAGATTTGAGAATCTTGCATGCAATGTTTGCATACTGTTCTATGGGAAGAAAGTTACTGGCCTTTGGCTGTGTGTATTGTGCAGCTATGCAGCCTCTTAAATACAACACAAATTTCAAATGTGGGAAAACAAATCAAAGAACAAGTTTTACTAACATCAATCTTGTATGTTAGATGTTTAAAAGTTATTTTATAATTAACAGTTCAGTAATTTGAACCAATTTCTTGCAACTTCTGTGATAACAGAGAATATAAGTGTATTCAAAGGATATTAAAAGCGATTCAAAATGCTCCAAAAACCTATAATTTTACATAGATGATAATAACTAATCATAAAAATATACAGTTCTTATAAAGCACAAAAACATTAATCTCGATGCGCTGAAAAAAACAAAAAAGAACAGAAACCTAAAAACAACACAGACAAAAGTACACATATGAAAAAGTACAGAGTAGTAGGCAAATTAATTGACAAAATCGTGACCTTCCTAGGCCACTTTGAAGAGGAATGTTTTCAGTTGTTTCTTGAAATATTTTGTGGACATAGATGTGCGGATATTGACTGGTGTAGCGTTCCATAGCACCGGGGCAGAGACGGTAAACGAGCGGGCTCCATAAGTCTTTGTGCATGCGCGTACTGGAACAAGATTGTTCGTAGAAAATGCCTGCACTAGCTTTTTGGTGGTGGCTTGGTCGAGATACTATAGGAGTTTGCCAATTTTACTCAAGGCCATGGTAGCTCCGGGGCAGATATTGTTGATATGCCGAGTCATTGTTAAGTGACAATCAAATTCCACACCCAGATCACGAACATATGGCACAGGCACAACTGTCGAGTCACCAGCAACAACAGAAGATATTTGAGGAGATCTTGCAAATCGAGATGAAGGATGGATTAAATCTGTTTTGTCATCATTTAGGACCAAAAAATTGTTCGCCATCCAGAATTTAATGTCCTTGATGCAATTTTCCACTTTTCCTACTGTCAGCTGACAATTTTGTGAGTTCATTCCAATGAATAATTGCGTGTCGTCAGTGTAAATCATGCATGAAAGACCGTCCTTTCGGATGACATCCTCCAGGGGTGCAGTGTAGGTGATAAAAAATACTGGCCACAGACAGATCCCTGAGGCATTCCATATTCGAGCTTCATTGGGTCAGATGAACGTCTCCGATGACAAAATTTTGATGCCTATTGTCCAAATATGACGCAAACCAGGCAAGGGCTGAACCTCCAACACCATAACGGTCCTACAGCCGTTTCAGGAAAACTCTATGGTCAACGGTGTCAAAGGCGGCAGTCAGATCTAAAAACACGAGGATCGCCTCACCACCTTCTTTGTCCAAGCTCATGACCAGACGCTGTGTTGCTGCCTGTATGCAGATTGGGTGGAAGCGAACAACTGCCTTTTCGTTAAATAGTCAGCAAATTGATTCATGGCACAACGCTCAATCATCTTGCCTACAAATGCTAAGTTTAAAATGGGTCGGTAATTCTTCATTTCGTCTGGGTCAAGATGAGGTTTCTTCAAAACTGGAATGACGAGCGTGGATTTCAGAGTAGTTGGAAAACTGCCTGATGTCTGCGACATGTTATTGATGTCAGGGATCCTCGGCAGAAGCAAATCAAGAGTTCCCGATGTCAAGCTAGCAGGAACGGGATCAAGCTGACATGATTTCACCTTTGAACTCTTGATGACTTTCAAGAGATCTTCCTGTGATAGAGGCGCAAAGGTATTGCAGGCACTGTAGCACTGAGTCTCGGTCTGATCGCGACTGGGGCAAGTCTGGGCTTGAACTAAAGCAAGGCGAAGATTACGGATTTTGTCGTCGAAAAAACAGACAAAATCCTGGGCAAGCATTCTCTTACAAGTGTATGAAGGGAGCACATGTGTCGGTTTGTGGATCGAGAGTTTCTCAACTATTCGAAACAGCTGTTTAGAGTCACGTCTGGTGACTTGGCATTGGTGGTATTCCTTCTTGGCTTCTGAAAGTGCATATTTAAGTATGATACAGTATAGTAGTGCAAAGCAATCGAAGATCAACCCATGTTCCAACATAAATACCAAGTATTTCTTTTGTCATTTAAGTGAGAATTTATGTATGTGTGGATATAAAATTTGACTTTGATGAACAAGGTATAAGGCAAACTGAACAATCTCTTGGATTTTACATTCAAAGTAGTCAAAATGAATTTGAATTTACCCACATGTCAAGAAAAGAAGACAAGAAGTAAATTGATGTAAATGGAACTCACTGACCCAGGACATGAATGTCAACATTTTCTCCTTCTCGATGAACAAAATTATTAAGAGGGAAATCCATGGATTTGCAGATCTCATCTCCTTCATGACTTAATGCTAAGTATCGTAAGTGTTTTAAAAATTATGTCATTTTTTCACACAGTTAGTTTGAACTTCAATGTACCTAAAGTGTAGGAGGAGTTTGCGACACATTTTTACGCACAATATAGGCCAATTTGACCTTTGACCTCAGCTGACTTTTGTTCTTGACCCTAAACACCAAAATTTCTGCTCTTTAAAAAGAGTCCCATCATTATCTATATAAGATGTGGTTTAATGCCTTTCCTACATGTTTACAAGCATACAATGGCTAAAAACAATTTTGAGGATTTGTGACTGACCCTACACCTATGATATCATCACTCACAGGCACAAGTTTAAATGATCAGGCACCTACCCAGTCAGTCCCCAGTGTTGCGAAAAGTGCTTTCTTTTCTGTTGTAGAATATGCACAGGGTTTCTTGACGTCACTCTTCATTAATATTTAATTAGGTAAAACGTATAATTTTCGAAGGTCAATTTTCTCAGTCATAAACAATTTATATGCCTGAAACTGACGGAATTGATGAAGGATAGGTGTTGTATCCAATCTTAATTAAAAAAGACACAAAAAGAAGGAGTGGATAGCGAATTTCGGCCGTATTTTCCCAACGTAAATTAACCACTTTCGAACTGTTTAGAGAAAAAAAAGTTTTTTTGGCATGAATATCATCATTTCCAATTTGAAAACTATAGTGCATTTGCTGTTAAAACTCCTTTACCACGAAGAAGTATCCATTTCTCTTCAAATCATCCTGTAACGAAGTCAAGATCACGGCAAATAAATACACACACGAATACAGGTTACGAGAAAGGTGGTGACTGTCCAGTTTCACGTTGGTACGTATTGCGAAAATGCTCTAACTAAGCGAGATAAAACTATTGGAATTGAATTGCTTATATCATGGAACGCCATGCTTATATACAGTAGTATGATAACAGGAACTATTACTGGCCGTGAAATGACTTTTCTCTGTGGATATGGGCATAAGGACGCCTGGAGATCATGAAATACTAACTGCCAATACATCGATTTGGTACATCCACACATAACAATACATGGAAGCAATGCCGTATCATAACAATCGCTACTTTTAGCACTACTCGCTGAAATCAACAACTCAACACTGGTTTGAATTTATCAACAGCAATAATTGTACTTAGAGACTCTCATGAAGATGGACTCATGCTGGTGCTCTTCCAAGCCCCGTACAAGCCCTGCCACTGCACAAAGTGCAAGCCCTGCCAGTGCCCCTTCAAATTCACCCTCCTGAAATTGTACATGGGGTTGCTAGTAATCAGCCTATGGAGCGTTGATGGTATCGAGACAGGGGACTCTTTACTTGGTATATTTTCAAGCATAACTAGTTTTGTGGAAATTTGCAGATTATACAACAGGCTACTAAATATGACACCTGAGAGTGCATTATGGCTTAAAAATGGCCAGACAAATCTCTAGTTCACCCACTGAAAAGACAGTGGTTGCCACTCTGACACCACTGAACGATGAGGTCAGCTTTGTGGGACTTTTGGCCAGAGAACTTCTTTTTTTTAAGAATGACACACATTTTTGGGGGGTCTATTTATTCCTCGTTCATATATCAAAACTTTGAGACGTAGAACTGTAAGAAAATAGTAACAAGACAACAAAACATAGCTTTTAAATACTATGGAAAGACATGAGGTTAAGCAGTAGGACGGCAAGTCCAGGAATAGCAGGAAAATTGGTCGAACAGTTAAAAAGTACATGAATACAATAATATATCTCCCTATATAAGAAACAATTTATATATGCCTCCCAGCCAAAAAAATGTACCCTAGTCTTACAGCGGTAAACTATGGTTACATTAGGGTAAAACATGGTAAATTTGCCACATTGGCCCTACAGAATGAAATTATGGTACATACTTATTTTACTTTACAAAAACTGTACATACCATATACTGTAAAACTGTTTAACCTTTATATTGATGTCTTGCTTGTTTTGAATGCAGCATATTGACCAAATCTGGTGCATATAAAATAGTATGCCATAATATACATACGACATCATGACACCATGGTACTATGGAAAAAACTGTGGTAAACCGCATCCATAGGACCAAAATATCCGTCAAATGTTGGTATTGTACCACAGATTAACATTAAAAAATGGTGGTATTTTGCCGTAGTTAGGGTGAGATAATTTTTTTCTAGGCTACACTTCATCTTCATGCAGTTCTTGCATACTGTGTTGAAGGAAGATGAGCATTTTCTGCTCCTATATTTCAGGGCTATAGTAAAATCATGACTATGAAGTATGAGTTGTAGACACTATAGTTTGACATGGGTGTTTGTCGCGAACTAAAGCATTGTACATCATTACGTGTACTTGCAAAGCCAATACAAAGTCCTAACATCTGTATTACATAACGCTGTGTTTTGCCATAAGTTTAAGCGTTGATTATTGACAAGACTACGGCATTTCCAATCGCAAATTTGGTATCAATGAAACGAGCATAGTCTAATCTAGCCAATTTTGCCATAAATGTGCATTTTTCTCCTGTAACGAAGTCAAGTTCACAGCAAGTTTAATGGCACTTTTTGGAGCCATGAAAAAAGGCTCAAAATTGAATGAAAATTTATCAGAAAGTACGACAAAAATAGAAATGTTTACTGTTTAATTACATAAAATAAAAGTTGTGATATTCAACTTAATTACCGCGTCATGGTGGCTAGCGATGCCTTCTTTTGCATTATTCAAACACTTAAACCACAGGGGTAGGTCTCAAGCAATTTCGCGAAATTTCATAAGTCTGGCCAAATTTTGGGGGCGGGGCTATAAGAAAACTGCTCTCTGAGCTCATTAACTCGCGTGTTGGGGACTGACTGTACCCTCCAAGTTTAAGCTTGATCGGACTTAGGAGTAGGTGTAGGAGTAGTTTGCGACACACTATTTTGCTCACACACACTTGCCCATCCTCATATTTCTTATGTGGGTTGAAGTATATGTATCAAAACTGAGAAGTTTCTAAATAACATAGTAAACTTATTTACATACTGAAACATGTACTCTTACTAGGTGCATAAACTTACCCAGTCTTTTTACACAAGATCGAAACTGGCGTAAACACTGCACATTTCAACAATAAATACTGGATGCTAACCATCCAAACCAGGCTCTTGGGAAATTCGCTGTCCTAGCGGGAAATCTTCATCAGTATAATATTGTATGTATGTATATGTGATCTTCCCGCAAGCAGGAACTCGCGAAAGAAGCCATGGAGGCTTTTAGACTCGCAAGCTGACCGAAGCCAATCTCTCGGCACACATCAATTTAACGTCCATGTCGGGAAGTTGTTATTGAACAACACCCTTGCCAGACGACAAACATTGCTGTCGGCGGGGAATCGAACCGGGGATCTCATGACTGGGAGACGCCGGCGTTAACCACTAGGCTATACCTCCGCCTACATATTGGACTTAACGTTTCATTAACGTTTCATTATAAAATACCGTTTCAGATATTTAACTATCGTTTACCAGTTTGAGAAGACCAAATGCAACCAATGACTACATTCTGATGGTTTGATTGCCTTATACTCCAAACAATCTATCTGCAAATTAAATCTTCGACACTCTGTTTGAGGAGCCTGGGTCACTGTTCGTGTTTCTTTCCATATGATCAGCTTATTACAGTATGTGGCGGGGGGGGGGGGCGACTGTTCCCCTCTTTCAGTGTCGATTTATTTTTTAAACTGTTGTTTTTTAGCATGGTATTTTGTCAGTGCTCTTTTGATCTTGAATACTCATCAGCTCCGTTAACTCGATTATAATCGTAGTATTTTTTTAGCTAAATTTAGCCTATAGCCTATTACAAGCCTACATTTGGCCACTACGTATTAATACATATTGCCTACCTAGCCGCACTCGATGGAATGTCACGAACCATATGCACAACGACGTCGACAACGTTCGTTCTCATCCTTTCTATGATTCGTCCTAAGTTGTTGCACGAACAGCAAGTTATGAAGCTAAGCTAGCAATCTTACGTGATATGCGCTTCCTATAAATAATTATTACACTGCTAATACACTGCGATAACGATATTTGCATTTAGGCCACTGTACATCTGGCTGTCTTAAAAAATATGTAAGTTTATATTGTCCATCGGTTAAGTTCGTGAAATGTATTTAAGTCCAGACATTGAACAATAAACAAGAATCATCCTACTGGAAAAATTGTAAAAGAGAACTATGTTTGTCTTTCTGATATAATATGTATATGAACATGTAAAATAATTCAAACAGGAAAGCAATCTGCTAATAATATGATATCATATGATATGTTGAAACTGGCAAAACATTGCACCAGATCGCATCTAATGACCTTCAATTGTTCAAAAGATCCCCTTAGACCCCTCCCGCATATCAATAGCAAAATGTGCTCCCCCCTTTCAAATTCCTGGCTACGTCGCTGGTATATGGGTGCTCCAAAATGATAGTGTTCTAAGCACATTTTTGTCACATCTTTGTCACATCTATATAATGATATTAACATAAACACCAGCACCAGTATGATCTTTTAAAAATACTAACTCAAAGTAAACTGAATGGGTGCATTCCTGTGAATAATATCAGCGTTTTAAATTATGTTTTATGACCATTTTCAGGTAACAGTAATGTCAAATTTGCTTTGAATTTGTAAATAAATTGGCACTTAATTTACACATTGCTACACTACTTATGTCAAAGCCAAGCTGTGTTCTTTGAACCATATGCTTCAATGAGGAGTTTCCATGTAGTTTGAACAGTGCATAATATGGAGTGACATTCCCTATGAAAACAGCTCTTTCACGGAACGGCTGCATTGATAATGTTTGACACTGCATTGCTTTTCATGTGTATGCAAATTTCATTTAGACAGTCATATTAATGTGGTTACTCAAGACAGTTTACTTTTACATAGCAAAGTTTCAGCCCTTATTTTTCTGTGGCATTGTCATTGTTCACAAACTTAGTACAAAAGTAACAGAATTCAAATGAATATTTAAAGTTTTCAATAATCTAATAGTTGCTATAAGCCCCTAAAGCTGTTCAAGAAAATGAAATACTCTCTTCTAAAATTCATATATCTTTCCTTTCAGATATTGCGAGTGAAAGTTTATCTCAGGTAAATCATCAGTCGTCTGTTGAGATCAAATGTATCTTAGTAGGATCCACTGCTGTTGTTAATAGACTGAAGATCACACTATCTAGATCAGAGGGAGCAATAGATGATCGTGGAATAACACAAGAGACTGAACCAGACATCTCAGCTAACAGAAGAGAAGTAACTTACATAGTAATCAGTGTGTCTGAAGATGATCAGTTCTTCTGTATCCTGTCACTGGTTGCATCTATAGTTGGATCAATCAATGTCACAGGCTTTGTGTACAGTAAGTATATAGTATGGAATCTCTGTACAATTGTGATGTTTCATAAAGTCTCATAATGTCACCATCTTTATGGTGTATGAATCTGAATTTGATTTGTTCCTAGTTAACAGAGTATAAAGAGGGTGCATAATGGAACATAACATTGGAATGATATTGTCTAGATCAGAGGAAACAATAGATGATAGTGATAGGATACCACATTGGACAATTCAAGTTATTACTGCTAACAGAAAAGAAGTAACTTACCATTACAGAGGTTATCAGTGTATCTGAACATGATCAGTTCTTCTGTGTCTTGTCATGGTTTAGTTTTATACTTACATCAATCAATTTCACAGTCTTTGTGTATGGTAGGTTTATAGTGTAACTATGTTCTCCAGAGTTGCCACCAACTCAAAGCAAATTGTTTTTGACATCTAAAGAAAATGTGTTGGTACGTGATCTTTTATCCTCTTTGTCTTTCGATTACAACCCACCATGCCGGCCATATCTATAGGGAATTCTGGCTATATTGTTAATATTAACAGACACAAGGGTTGTTAGTTCTCCTAGAGTCATATCAACTTATTGTTTTAACAACCCTTTATGGAGTTACAATGCATATAAGATACCCCTATATTGTGAATATTTTTCTTGATGGTAATAGATAAAAGAACTGTAAGCAAATAGTGTATTCTGTCTTACTTATAACCTTCCAGAGTTACCATCCATCAGTGAACCACCTACAGAGGTAAACAGGACTACTACATCAGTAACCATTACATGGAGACCCTGGAATGAAGAGACTGATGTTGGTGATCCTCCTGTGGTAGCGTACATCCCATACTACAAGATGGATCCATCTCAGGATTGGATGAATGGATCTAGGATCCAGGCTGACCAAAAATTGCAATATACAGCATCAAGTCTGGAGTCAGATAGAAACTATACATTCAGTGTAGCAGCAGTCAGGGAAGGGGAGGGCGGAGAGGGACCCAGAGGTCCAGCAGTAACCATCAAGACACTCTGTATTGGTAAGTACATTACAGGTAGTACTCTGTTGAATGCCACTGCTGCAGAATCAACATGAAGTACTTTACTATTAAGTTCAAATAGAAATACCTATAATATAAGCAAACAATATGGATATATGTGGATGTTCATCATGCATTGCAATTAGTTTTGATACATGTAACCATTGTTAGCATCCATAATATTGTATTAGCCACTTTAAATATTGCTTGTTGCAATTATGTTTACAAGGAGGAGGAGGTAGTTCCCTAACATGTATGTAACTTTCAAGGTTAGAAAGACACATGACTTCCCTATGCTTTTTTCTACAGATGTTGTTCCACAGATGGTCACAACAACTTTAACTGCTGCAAATGATGTGACTGTGACATGGCAGGTAAGATAGTTTGATAATGTTTGGCTGTTTGTGTAGATAAGAGGGGGGGGGGGGGGTCAATCAGTGTGAAACTATTCTGGAAGAGTTAGGAGCGAAAGTTTAATAGGAGAATAAGTCAAGTAAACCTTATCATTCTCACCATGAGAAGCAGAAGACACTTGAGTGTTCTTCTTGCAAAATGTAGATTGTTTTTCTACCTCTTTGTTATTAAAGTGGTCTAAAAGATCAAGTTAAACATTGAATTTGTCATTTGTACTGTTCTTGTCAACACTTGTCAAGCTTTAAAAAGCTTGAAAGAATGGTTAAATCCGGAATTAAAATCAGCAAGCGCCATGTGTTGAACAGTACCAGTAGTTAACTTACCAGCTCATAGCTTAAGACAAAACAAATATACTAAGCACCAGAAATATCATTTTCCAGTGTGCATTACGTATAGGAATGTATGTGTTTATCCTTTTAAAGTTGGAAAATAATATAAAAAAATAACCACTCTCTGTGAACTTTTAAATTATACATATTAGAAACACATTTTGCTTAATATGTAGAACAAAAAGAGAAGAGGGGCAATTATTAATTACCAGTAAAGCAATAAAAGTACAAATAAAAATAGAAATACAAGAGTGAAAAACTAATCTCAACAGACTTTTAGAGTTTTGACAAGCATGATCATACTTAATTGGTTTTAAATGATGATGATGATGACGACAACGACCACCACCACCACCACCGCGACGATCACGACGATCATGACGATCACGACGATGAAGACGATGAAGACGATCATGACGACGATCATGACGACCATCATGATGATGATCATGATCATGATGATCATGATCATGATGATCATGATCATGATGATGATCACGATGATCACGGTGATCAGAATGATCATGATGATCATGATGATGATGATCATGATGATGATCACGATGATGATGATGATGATGATGAT
>KN890919.1:38073-54328 GCA_000934455.1 Apostichopus parvimensis
AAGTGGAATTTTTCTGGTGTGTTATTCTTTATTGATTTACTATATATCTGTCATACCACTTGCTACACATTCAATTCTTATTTACGGCTTGGCTTGCCTGTAAAGAGTGGTTATTCTGTGTAAAATTGTAAGATTCAAAGGGCCAGGGGTGCACTCTGTACAATCATAACTCTTGGGTAATACGCCCCCAATAACAGTTATACAAAGCCAATTTATACACATTACCACACCAGTATAATCACTGTGGTTGAGTGGTACAGACTTCGGTTCGTGACACAAGATCCAGGTCCGATTCACCTTCGCCTGATGAGTCCCAAAAAGGACGAAACCGGTTGTGAAGTGGAATTTTTCTGGTGTGTTATTCTTTATTGATTTACTATATACCTGTCATACCACCTGCTACACATTCAATTCTTATTTACGGTTTGGCTTGCCTATAAAGTGGTTATTCTGTGTAAAATTATCAGAATCAAAGTGCCAGGGGTGCACTCTGTACAAATCATAACACTTGGGTAATACGCACTCAATGACAGTTATACAAAGCCAATTTAGACGCATTAACACACCAGTAGAATCACTGAATCACTGATATACACAATATATTACAACTGGTATTATTGTCCATGCACACAGATATATTGGTAAATTGGGATGACCAGTGTCAGTGTTTTTGTAACATCTTGTTAGTGTAGTTACTGCTAGTTCACATTGTGTCTTTTCATTTTAAACATAACAGCAACCAACAGTGCAGTGCAGTACTGGAATCACTCAATTTACTATTTACTATGAGAAAGAGAACGATGTTTCTTCCAGACAAGAGGCTGGAAGAGCAGATCCAAATGCTGAGAGTTTTACAGTTGATGGATCACTTCTAGAACCAGGGACGACCTATAACATTGCAGTGACTGTCACTACAGACCAGGAAAGCGCTCTGAGTGAAGGAAGTTTTTTAACAAGTTCGTAGATTCTACAAACTTGAAACAAAATTTGCAAGCCCACCCAACAGATAATGCGGAAATTAAATCTCTCTGTTTGTTTACGACCATTAGGCCTAAGATTTACCTTCACTTTGTGGCTAGCCTTTGTTAGGTATATTCTCTTCAATAGTATCTTTCCATTGGTCTTACCGATGTAGCTTGCAAAATTGTGTCATTTCCTTCCATTGCAAGGAACAAATAGGTGTTTTCAGAAGTTTCCTCCGTGAAATTGGGTAAAAAACGTGGTCGATATGAGTATATATAGGTAAAATTTGTGTAACGAACATGCTTCGCAGTGTTTATACGGTAAATTGTTCACGCCATATGGGCAACGGAAAATACATTTCTTCCCATTGCGACAGCTTTTCTCCATTAAACCATCCTGGTCAGAGCGCATTTACAATAAGAAACATTGAATCAGCTTCGGAAATTCATCAGCAAACACGTATTGAGACTTAAACAAAACTTACTGTATGAAAAAAGTGTAATATTAAACATACAAGTTGTCATTCTTTAAAGAGTACTGTCTCTAACTTTCTATTCAAGCGAGTGAGCCTCCTTCTTCACCTGTTTATCTAGTTGCCCTGGTGATTCCAGTCCTGTTCATCATTATTCTGTTGGTGGTGATAATCAAGCGGTAAGGTGGCCATCAGACTTAAATATTAAGTTTGGTAGTAGGGCTGAATATGAACTGCCTGATACATTCCCTTGATTGATCTGAAGTGGATTATCTGGGCTTTGACCAATGGTTGGGGCGGGACTGTAAGCTGGCTGGGAGGGACCAAAGGAAGGTGGGAGGTTTGGCATAAATTCAGTTAGTTTGGCAATTCAGTGCATAGTCCAACATGTCCTCTCACTACATGCATAAATATCCATCATTACTTATAAAAGAATTGAAGCAAACCTAAAATATCAGCATCATCCTTCTTTTTTTGGGAGGAGAGTGGGGGTGGGAGGGGGCATATTTAACCTAAATAAGTTTCCAACAAATTGTAAAGATGGTTTATGAACCATTTAGGTTGTTAATGTTTCCTCCAATTTGAAGCTAGTGGACATGCCAGCAAACAAACAACTCTGTTTTCTTTGATATTTGGAGGGACCTGCCTGCAGGTCCCATGTTAGTTCCTTTGTAGAATCCAAGACAAAATGAATAGGTCTATGGTCTACCCTCTCCCTTTCCAACAAAGGAAATTATATAATTATTTAAATTTAATGCAATTGCTGGACGATTTTTTTTTAATTTATCCAACAGTCATTCAAATAGAATCCGGCGAAAGCCTGCGAGTGAGTCTAAACCAGTAGATGTACAAGATGTTGATTATGTTAATGCTGGTGAGTATATTTCTAGTTAGTTCTTAAGAAACTTTATCACTTTCAAAATGTTAATATGACTGTTAATCAGGTTTCTAGAGTTCGCCCTTCACCTATGAATACCGATAAACTCTTGAGTGTCTTTGGATTGAACCTTTTTTTATACATAAATTGATATTTTAAATCCTTGTAGTTTTGATTTCTGACCTTACTATAACAAGTGTCATATTTGAAATGTTCTATTACTATATAGTGATCTTAAATCAACCGCAAGGATCCTTTTTCTTTTAGTGGTAAGGAAATCAGTTTTTCACTGCACCATAAAGTTGTTCCTCTCTTACTAATAGCATTTCACCAAAACCATTATGAGGTATACATAGAAGCTTGATTGTAAACATGTAATGTTTCAGAATAAGTCTCCCACCAAACAATGCACCTGAAATTAATTCCAGGGGTAACTGATGATCCTGAAGATTACATAGCACTAGAGGAACAATCCAGAAATAATCCAGCCCCAAAATATCAAGATCTTACTGAGAAAGAAGCTCACACACAAGTTACAAGGTATGAGGGAACCGTCCTTGAAACAGCTGATGTAGCACCCAAGGCTATGCCTCGTCAGGGCATTAAGAGACAGACCGACTACCAGTATGAGGATGTCAACCTTGGAGAAACAGATGCTCGTAAATTACCAAGGGTTCCTCAGCCAGACCTGCAAAGTGAAGATGATACAGAATATGAAGTCCCTGAGATGTTTGAGGAATACACAGGAGTCTATATTGACACTCTCGGAGCTAGCAAACCAATAACACCAAGACCAATGAAAATGACTGAGTATAAGACTTTCATGGGTAGAGAAAGGTCAAAGGTCATTAGTGAAATCGTCCAACAGTATACGGTGAGTAGTAATATTGTTTTTACCCAGCTACAAGTCCTTCTGGTATCACTATAACTTATTTCAGGAGCTGCTAACCTTTACTCAACTCACAGAATTTTACTACCAAACAATATGAATACAATCATGCAGCACCAGACTAAGCCAACCTCTAGCTACGACCAGTACAGTGTACATTCAGTATACAAGTCCTTTCATCAGAACTGTTTTTCAAAAGAACTAACTTGTTTGTAGTGTTATCCTTTACTATGAGGAATATTACTTAGAAGCTTTGTTGTAAACATGATTTTTTTTTTAGAATAGATCTACCAAACAATGGATCTGAAATTAATTTCAGGAGTATAACTGATGATCGTGAAGATTACATAGCTCTAGAGGAACAATCCATAATACTCCAGCCCAAAATATCAAGATATTGTTACTTTCTTATTTAAATTAACAGAACAGACTGTGTTAAAAGTTGTTGTTAGCTTACATAGCTGGTTACCAGGAAGTAAAGCATCGTGTTGACCAGATCCTTTAGTGATCAAGTCAAATCAATATTCCTTTCTGTTTGGTACAATGAAGACTTTATAAAGTGTATTTTACTACATATTAGTGTCATACTTAACTGAGTTGGAAGCAAGAGAGGAGCACGTACTGCAGCTGGTTTCTGATCATCGTGTCTTCTTGATTGCTTTAGTTTCATGTCCTTGTTCTTTTGATTGCTTTAGAAATCAAACTTCTTTTGTTTTCTTGCATCAGGCTCTCAGTACAGGACAGCAACACCCTTGGACTGCAGCTGTAAAACTACAGAATAAACCAAAGAATTTCTTCAAGGCTCTCTTGCCATGTAAGTTTAACATCATAATCTTGTTCCATTAGAGTTATATTTCATGTTAACAGGTTATATGACAGGTTTGTCATTGCTTGAGTGTTCATGATGTTTTTCTTCCTCTTAAAGCAATTACATAATATTATATCAAAATGTTCTCAAGAATACCAAAGATTAGAATTAAAAAATGAAGTTTCCTTCCAATGACAAAAACCCTTTGCACGTGACAGTAAAATAAGGATGAAAGTTGTGGATCTTTTGGAATCGTTATAAGAATCTTTGCAGGGATGTACTGCTGCACTCCACATATGTTATTATGATTACCTTTTCATTCTACTATTTTACCAAGATGATCATTCAAGAGTTAGGCTGGATACAGATGGTAGTGATGTTAGGTCTGACTATATCAATGCCAGTTACATCAAGGTAATTCTACTGTAAAATATAGCTGCTGCTTTTAAACAGTCACATGGAGGAAACTCTTTCTGCTGCTCTATATCCTAGCTGCTTTAGACAATTCAGTAGAATAGCTGCCATAGAAAAGTTAACAGATTGTCTCAACTCCATACTTTATGATGCTGTTTAATGCTAGTTGTTGTAAGAAAGAGTTGCTGTTTGGTTCCACTAATTCTATTTTAATTCCATTTTGAAATAAGTTTAGATGTGATTGGTTAATAACAAATCATCTACAGTAGGCACTACAACTGGCTTCAATGTACAAGAAAAACATTTAAGTCTTAAACATCTTAAAATGTGAACTTAAGGATATTCCTCTCATACAAAGATAGTTATCAATCATTAGATAATCGCGGTAAATCTTCCTTGCTGAAAGCGTTAATGTCATTTATTAGTGCCTAAGTGCTTTATTAGAGTTAACATCTCGTTATGAGATAGAAATTAATTCTTTATGAGCAATTTTATATGTGATTGAAAAACAAAAAGAGATGTAGAATAACTGACCAGCAATATATTAGCAATGTGTAACTTGGTTACTCTTAAGAATAGCTACAGATTTTGCAGCAAAAGTTTGCTTCTCAATATAAAAACATTTATCTTTTTGTAATATAATTACACTCCTTTAGTGATTATACTCAATAAATTTAACCTGGTTCAGGTTAATGTCTCAATTTGTATTTGTCCACAAATATCTGTTGCAAGTTTCTGCAGGAAGGCTGGTGATGGGCTGAATTACCAATACCATGTTTTATGTTTACAAGTCACTGTTGCAATTTGTCTTTGATATAGTCCACAGATGTGATTGAAATATGTCATATGTATGTATGTAGTTTAGATCCTCCTGCAAGCAGGAACTCGCGAAGAAGCCATCATTGGCTTATCAAAGCTGCAAGCTGACCGAAGTCAGTCTCTTAGTTTCATATTTAACGTCCATGATGATGAGTTGTCAATTGTCAACAACTCTGTAACTGGACGACATACATTAATCTGGGAGTGACTCGAACTCGGGACCTTATGATTGAAAGGCACCGGCGTTAACCACTGAGCTAACACTCCCAGATATATACATAGTCATACACATAGTAACATTGTCATTGCCTAGAAGTTTGCTATTATGAAACACAATATGGTGGTATTTCTGGTTGCAAGGTATTGCTTTGGGTACAACAGCTATCATTGCAAGAATTATGGGTTAATCAATGGTCTACCATGCATTTATCTCAGGGTAATGCATGAACAGGGATATAACTATCCCTGGATGCACTCGGCCTACAGCTCTTTAGTTCATTGTCCTGCAATAAATGCACAGTAGACTGTTGATTAACCCTGTTCATTAATACAAAGCACTAAATAAATGTTAATTTTCATCTCTGAATGTTACTATTTAATAACAACATTTTGAAGGAAATAACCAACAATTTGCTGGAAAGGGTGCCCCATTTTTCTTTACTTTAATATAATTAAAGGTCTCAAAACATGTTAATGCACAAATAAAATTTAAAAAATGACAATAATTAGCCTATGCATTGAACAACACTACTGTAGTTTGTACAGCATAACGATCTGATGTAAGGGCATACTCTGCCTGTGTCCAAGCATAGCAAATGGACATGAATTGACACTATGGCCATTGTGTACAAATAGATAAGTACTTAGTATAGTACACAATATACTGTGCTAAGCTACAGAGCTAATTTTGGGTCATAAACACGTGAATGATTCCATCAAGAAAGTTCTAAAACAAACAGCTAACTTTTGTGTAGTGCAACTGCTCTTTAACATTCGATCACACGGAAATAGGCATGATCTTACCAGGATCGTTAGGCCTTTTTCCTAGGTGACTGCTTAATGCTATTATATTCACATTAAAACCAGCATGGTACATGAGGTTATCGTTGCTACGGTCATTATTATTCATGCTGAAAGCTAGCTTTCTCAGTTTAGTGATCATTTTGCCAAGGGTTGTTAACACTGAAGGAGCTTGTTGCTATACCATACTTTGTTTGCCTGAACTAGCCCCGGCAGAAAGCTGGGATCTGGATTAAGCTTAACGAGATACCATTTTCTATTTTTAACTTCTATTAATCCACCATTGAGTTCCCTGCATTATTCATAGGTTAATGCAAGGTCAACTGATGTCAATGGCCAAATCAGATTTGAGAACATTTAACAAGTATGATGAATAACACTCTATTATAATCCCGGTGGAAGTTGAGATGTTTCCTGCAAATAGAAACATTAAATCTCTGAATATACTGGTATGAGGGATGATAACTTATACAGCAAGTAGCATAGAGTAGAATAAATAAGTACAATTCATTTAATAAGTGACACTAAGTGTATACGAGAGTTTATATACTTATTACCTGTGTAATGTATGCCATAAACATGAATTGAGAATTTAGAAATTTAGAAAACAAGATCAAAAGAAACCCATTGTTGTTCAGATTTGTATATGAAGTAACCCTCATTGTTACAGGACAGCTACCATTTATGTTTGATGTGGAAAGTGTACACAATAGTTATTTGAAATGTCCATAACAGAAAATTGTAATCTCGTAGCTCAAATCTTGCCAATTACTAATAGTGGACTAAGGAAACAAAACTGAAGAAACCTATTCTGTGTGTGTGGGGCGGGGGGAGGAGAGGAGGAGGAGGGTGGTGCCAGACTATGTTCACACTGATATACAAGTAATTGCTTTCAAATATGTCCACTGCCAAATCAGGGATATGTTATTGTCGCTCACATAGAAAGGGATATGTTGGTGAGGATATGCCAACCTAGTTTCACTGCTTAGACCTCGATCAGAATATAGCTGGTTTACAATTAGTAAAACTAGTCTGTGAAGACTTAACTACGGTAAAGGACAGGAGATCTAGAAGATCCAAATTTGTATTAGAAAACTGTTAGTGACCAGGGAATAACTAAGTATTCAAATTTGTTTAGCATTTTCGAAAGCTCTAAACTTTTCTTCTCATTGAATAAGATTTGTGGAAAACTGCAATACATCTTTATTCATTACAGAACCACCAGGGGAAGGTCTCGTTCATAGCAGCGCAAGGTTTGTATAGATCTTTCTTATTTAGCATATGTGGGAATGACTGTCCTGTATAGATCTTTAAAACAGCCTCTTTCTTATATTTCTTGTCTTTGACTTCTTTTCTCCTGCCTTCTTGTAGGACTCTATTTCTACAATGAAATGATTCCTTTTGTGCGGTTACTTGTGATTATCTCTTTAGAATAGCACTCGATAAATAAGGAAATGTTGTGGTAGTTACTGGAAGATTAAAGTTTAAATCATTGATCGCCATGCCCAGCTGTTTTTTACATTTTTTATGTTCCTGTGATATTTCTTACATATTTGAAGGACCAAGGGAAGGTACAAAGGATGATTTCTGGAGGATGGTTTGGAAGGAAGATGTAGAGACAATAGTGATGCTGGTAGATAAAGATGGAACCGAGCAGGTAAACATTACATGGATTGATATATATATATGTAAGAAGTAAATGTGAAATGATGAAAACAAACCAAGCAACAACAACACCAGCATTAAGAGAGACATGTGTTGAACCGCACTAACATTGTCAAGACCATAGCAGATCAATATGATGTAACATGTTTGCATTTCTGTGTAAGTTTTTACTTTTTTTCAATAACAACAGCATTCTAAGGATGCACAATACTGGCCACAAGAGGTCAATAGAAGCCAGAAATATGGTGCTATCAGAGTATTGTTGATAGAGACAACAGCCTTCAGAAGCTACATTCTCAGAGAAATGAATGTTATCAAGGTATGACTTAATATTTTACTCTCTGCTGACATGATGAATATAACAAAACTCATATCCACCAAAAAAAAAGCTATATATCTCATTTGTCTTTGAGTATTTAGTACTAAGGTCATGTTGGTTAGTAAATAAACTTAGGGCAAATTAATATGAAGTGATTGTTTGCCATATTATGTTTATGTTTGGACAAATGTCATTAGAAAATTCACAGAGGCTGTATCATCAACATTTGATATTTATTTATTTAACCAATTTTAATAAATACAACTAAGTACAAAAAGATATGAGTTAATGCTAAGAATAAATATTACCATGTTTGGTGCTTATAAAATATCTTAACACTCAAAGGATAGAAACTCTCTGTAATTCTCATGGAACTCTTATAGTGTCAAAGTCTATTTCTAGAACAAAGATATTTGTGACTTCCATTAGCTGGGTGTGAATCAACGTTCAAAATCAATTGAAGATATTTCAATACTTGCACCTAGTAAAGTGGAGAGATGGCAGACCTGTGCTAATAATGTGCTTAGCACTCCTAATTGTAGATTCTACTTGACTAAGTTTTTTTTCACTTTAATAACCAAAGCAGACTATAATATTCAAATTTGATCGCAAGACGCCTTGCAGTTGTATAATTACGCTTCAATATTTTGTTTTAAATATTCAGAACAAAGAGATAGTTTTACTAAGTAACCAGTGTTGCTGTTGTTTTATTCTCCTTTCCACACTCTTAATGGCAATAAGATGCTTGCTTGAATTGTTATAAATTGTACGATATAGCAGCATTAGAACCTTTCTTTGTTAGGATGCCATCAATTAGTTGTCAATATTGTCTGACAAACCATATTCTAATCCTTGATGGCTATGAATGTGTAATAAACTGGAGGGCATTCATACCCCGCACTGTGTTTACTCTGATAAGTTGTAATTGTACAGCTTAGAAGAAGAAGTTTCACACCAAGATGATAACCAGATGAAAGTAAGAAGACTAAATTGAAGGAGGGGATTGATTTGGTGTCATTACACTGATAATAACTTCAGATCATTTAACAACATCAAGCTGTTTGTTTCATTTGTTTTTTATTTCTTGTGATAAAATTATTTAAGAATCATATACATTTAAACGATGTTATACTCCATAGTTTTATTTCTGTGCAATGCATAGCATTGTTATTTAAGAGAAATGCATGTTTTCAAGGTAGGCCTGTTACTACTTACCTATACATTTGCTCTGATTTATTCATTACACCTGTTATATGTAAAAACAGCAGTCCTGCTGATGCAGTCAAATGGCTCTCAGAATACATACCCTCAGAAAATGAATGGCAAATATCTCTGATGTTATAGATAGCTATGTATAGGGTTTAACTAGTTAATAAAAGGCACTTAAGGAGGAAGCAAATGTTTATCATTTAACAGTTTCTTTAAGTTATTGTACCCCTTATGAGATACTTAAACAGTTTAAATAAATTACTTCATAATAGTGTACTGGTGTTGTAGAGGAGCACCATCTACAGAATCAGAGGTGTTATTTCTATTTGATTTATATAATTGGTTGATTAATTGACTGACTTTAGTTATTACTTCGTTTACTGCTGTCATTTGTTATTCTAGTTTTGTCTCTCATGATGATGAAGAGAATGAAAAAAGAATATTTTACAATGAATGTATTAATATTTTATTTGCTGCCATCCCACATGGCTGTGTTGTTTACAGTAGATCTGTTATGAATCATGGAAGACCATGTTGACTATTTGCTGCTTCACTTGTGTGTTATTTATTACATTATTACACCAGGGTAATGAGAAAGTCCTTACAGTAAGACAGTATGAGATTCCGTGCTGGAAGTATGGAGGTGTTCCTTCCGAGCCTGCTGACCTCATCTCTGTCATCAAACAGATCAAGAATCATCAGAAAGGAGGCAAGCATTTACTGGTCCATTGTAGATAAGAACACCAGAGTGGAAACAGAAATATTTAATCCCAGAACATTTCACATTCCTCTTTTAATTATTTAATAAAGACTCATTCAGGATGTTCTCATTGAGGTGATTTATTTTCCTATAAAGTTCCTTGAGGACAAGAAATTTCAATCGTTGAAAAAATTATTAATTTTATATCTCCCTTTTCCTTTTTTGAGTAATGGTGTTGGTGCTACTGGTGTATTCATTAGTCTCTATGATCTGATGGATGTCATTAAAACCAGGAAGGAAGTCAGTGTGTTTGATGTCATAGAAGGAATGAGAAAAGACAGGGTGAACATGGTACTGACAAAAGTAAGTATATTTGATACATAGAGTGATGGTGATGGTGCTACTGGTATATTCATTACTAGTATCAATGATATAATTGTGTCACATGTAAGAATTGATGGTCAGGAAATACTGAATCAGTTTGTAGGAGGACAAGTAGTCTCTAGAATTCTGTACATTTGATGAGGTCAATATGCTTCCTTCTAATGTTAGCTCCAGTATCTCTTCATCTTTGATGCTTTGTTGGAAGTCATGTTGTCTCCAGACTCTCAGATGTCATGTGATCAACTCAAGAAACTTGACCTCTCAGCAATGAAGGCGAAATGCAAGAAGGAATTCCAGGTAGGTGTATTACTGAATGATGATTAACAATAGATTGTTTAAGTGTAATAGTAAATATGTTGTATCTCTATATGGTGTATTAATTAAAGTATGTTGTATTACTTAGTGGTGTACTACTTTATGCTGTATTAATATTTCCGTAACTTGGTATTCAATTTGAAAAGTAGGCAATATTACATGATGAGTATAGTCAATGTGTATTACCAAATCTAAAAAGGAATACTGCATGAATTTGTTTAGAATTTGCAAGAAACTACCAAACATCAGGAGGACTTGGCAACCCTAGCAGGAAATTCATCTGAGAATAATCATAAGAACAGGTTCCCTGATCTCCTTCCAGGTGAGCTACTCCCATTAAATTTTAGTTATGTTACAAAAAATATGTTTGTAACATGGTACAATAAAATTGTCACCCCAATTTAGTTATTGATGGTAGGTATTTACATTATTGAAATTTCCATATTACTCTTTTACAGTGGACAAATTCAGACCAGTCTTGAAATCCCCAGGCAACTTATATGGTTCCAATGATTACATCAATGCTACTTTTGCCAAGGTTTGTGTGTTATGTACCTATTTGGTCTCTAATAACTTTATATCTAATCTAAAAGCAACTGGTTTTTCTTTTGTGGAAACATTTCTTACATGTATATGCATCAGAAAGAATAACTAAAAGCTTCTCCTGCAAGATGTGGAACCTTAAAACATATGTAGATACTAAGTTGTATTTTGGTCATGGTATGAACATGATGTGTGAAATGTATATGTCCCAGCTTGCTCTAACTAATAATGGCCATTATACATACATATTTTCAGGACATTTCACAGAGGGGGTTTATAATGACCCAATCACCTCTAGCCTCAATCGTAGAAGATGTATGGAGACTGGTCTTCGATTATGACTGTAAATGCATTGTAATGTTGAACACCATAGATGATTCTGATGAGGTAGGTGTCTAATAAGAAGCATGTTTTGCACAGCTTAGGGTTTGAAGCCTACAGAACATTTGAGTGTTAATCAAGAAATGCATTAACACCATTACCACCTGACTTACAATAACTTAAACAGCATATGTAGAGATTAATTTATAATATATTGGTAAAATAATAATTGATAAATGTTCATCTTGCTTCACACAAGCTCATATGAATTACATTTATTTAAATACAAGAGCTTACATGCTCAATACTTAAATCACATAGAATATGCACAAACTTCAGAATTGTTTTCCTAACTGAAATGGGTTTTTTTTTTGTCGTGCATATGTGAAGTCTGCTGATTGCATTTTTGGTAACACTAACTCACAATTATATTTTAAGTTGTGACAGCCTCATTTGATATGTCCTACAACTTACTTGATCTTTAAGGGATAGTGTCCGAGAAAGATAAAGAGGGGAAGAAATTTTTCCAACCACTTTGGTCACCAATCATCTAAAGTAACTTAGTAGACAGTTCAAACATTTCTGCTCTCCCAAACTCAGTTTACAATTTCATAGTCATTCTTGACATTTCAATCCTTGAGTGGTTGATTTATTAAACAAAGTAGTTAGGTTTGAAGATTGTTGTGTCTTTTGAAAGTATTTGTAAAGGACCTATATCATAGGACTTACTTTTTTTCAAAATTAGTTACTATTCAACACAAAGAGTACTCACTTGGCTTTAAGGATGTTGTGAAGAACAATGAGAACCACACCTTAATCAGATAATGTCGAAGTTTGATTGAAAACATCTAATAATGAAATAAATAATATTACTAATTTATGGTAAGTAATAATGGTGGGGTGACACTACAGGCTTTGTGAGAGGAGCGTTTCCTGGGGGAGCTGTGTTTTTTATTACTATTACTCTTTCCTGTATATTTAATGAGTAGTTTGATAACTTCTCTCCTTTTTATTTTACAGTCTCTAACTGTTTACTGGCCTAATGGCCACAATGTAGCCGCTTCTAATGGTCTGATGACTGTGATCTGTAAGAAGATTGAAGAAAGTGATGTGTTCACCAGGAGACAGTTTGAAGTCAAACATAAAAGATCTCAGGTATATAACTAGTTAGTATAATAATTATGTTCTGTTGTTGTGTGTCAATATCATGGTATCATTTGTGTATTTTGTAGCCAAAGAATACTTTCACATAAAATTCTCTATTTATTACGACTCATTCATATAACAAGCAGTACGTGATGGGTGTGCATGTCTGTGTTCAGCAGTTTGATTTCTGCCCACTGCCAATAGGAACCAACTGTAAGAGAAACGTTTTCATTACTCTGAACAACTAAATGAAAAATTTGAAATTAATTAAACTTGGTCCTTCAAATTTGGTCATTATTTTCCAATCAGTTTTCTATGGTTGATTTTATACTTATTTCTTTTACATTTCTCTATGAACTTTTGAAGGAGTATTCTCATTGCAGATAAATTAACCCATTGCAATAAAATATAATATCTCGCTCAACTTTAGCAAACTTTTAACTTCAAACTTCATCAGGCATATCTTGTCACATTAATTTCACACATTTACATTGAATTGACAAATGCATACACTTATGTTTAATGTTTCAGAAATCCCTTTTGGTGGATCATTTCTCCTTCCATGGATGGCATGGAAATAAACCTGATGTGCATAAACTCAGAGAATTCATCAAATACACCAGAACTAAAGGCACCGGTCCAGCTTTAGTACATTGCATGTATGTATCATAGTCTATTAAACTGAATCATTGTAAACCCTCAGAGATTTTATCAAAATACATCAGAACTAAAGGCTCCAGTCCAGTTTAAGTACATTGCATTTATATATATCATAGACTGTTAAACTGAATCATTGTAAAAACTCAGAGAATTCATCAAGTACATCAGAACTAAACGCTCTGGTCCAGCTGTAGTTCATAAACACATTATGGTGATGATCTAATAAACAAATTTATACCATGATAATTGATCAACTTCTGTTTTTCTCTTCTCTCCTCCCAGTAATGGAGTTGGCTTGAGTGCTGTCTATGTCACAGTAATCTCTGAACTAGAGAGAATTGAAAAAGAGGGCGCTGTTGATGTATTTCAAACTTTGAATAAACTACGGAAGCAATGTCCTAAGGCAGTCCAGACACAGGTTTGTATAAGATGATGATTTGATTGTCACTTAACTGAATCTACCTACTGACATATGACATTTATGCTACTGTTAAACCTGCTGTAAAAGGGGGGGGGGGGTTGGGGGTAGTGAATTAAACTTATCTGTATTGTAGAAACAGATTACCTTAAACTGTACCTTTGCTAGATTAGGTATATTGGTGTACTCCATCATAAATGTATGTGACATATATATACATAAATATCTATCTCATTATATGTGACATAGTTTGTGACAATGTTAAGGTATATTGATGTACTCTATTATATATATGTGACATGTTTTATATGAATATATGTATCTCAATAAGTGTGACAATTTTCATTTTATTGATTGATTGGGTTCAATGTGACCATGATCATCCTTAGTGATATACCCCTGACTAGGATATGATAATGAAAATCATTAATGGTATTACTTTGACTGCTTCGTCTGTAGGTAAGGTTGAAAATGAGTTCACATCATGACGTCAATACAGACCATTATAGTAAATGTGGCTGTGTAGGTATATTGAGGCATTCCACTTTAAGTAGATGTTTTTTTGTAAGTTGTCCATTTTCCTTTCATCCCCAGGATGAATACCTTCTGTGTTATGAGCTTCTTAGAGATCATCTTAACCACCCAGATGAATATGCTGTCGTCTTCTAAGATGGAGCTGGATTAAATGAAGACTCTTTAAACTATATTTCAAGATTCGATCCTAAGTGACCATTATTTTATTCATTGATATTCTATATAGTGTTTTATGAAAATAGAAAAATTCTGTGACTATTCATTAACCAGAATTTTTTACTTATAAACCTGAAATTAAGTGATTACGTTGTGGAATTTAGATATTTCCATTATGAAAATTCCATGTCAGTATTGGAATAATGAACATCTGATCAACTCAATATCCAAGTCCATTTAATACTTTTGAGTTTTGAGTAACTTTTTTATAATTCAACTTAAATGTTTGTTGTTAGATGTAAACATGTAATATATATAATTAGGGTTGCCAAAGTCAGTATTCTAACAATGTCCAACTGATAGCCTTACAAACTTGGCTTGCAAAATAAACACTTATATGTAAATACAATTAATCAATATTTAGTGTGAAGACAGTTATGCAAATGGCTTAAATATGCAACAAATATGTAGAGACAAATTTGACGTATGTTTCTTCATTTGCATAATTGAAATATATCATGAAATTGAAATCTCAGCACAAAATTAAAGGTATTTTGGGTTTAATTTAGTTAGTTTGTTCTTCCATTTGTTGTAAAAGGTACAGTGGGGAGTCAAATGTTGAACCGGAACATTGCAAGGTAAAATAACCATGTGCACTGTTTCTGCTGATGTAAATAGCCAGATATAAACAGAAATCCTTACAAGGTTTCAGTTGTTTCTCCTGTTACCGTTTCATTAAATTTACAACTTCTTGGTGTCATTACTATCATTTTCATATGGAACAGTGCTTTTACATATATATCTTAATTTTTACAGTAAGTTGTTAATGAATGCTAGATGAATTGTGGTGGGCAGGTTTGAGGGTTTTTTACTCCTATAAACTTTAATTTCACTTTTACTACTTCTTGGTGTTTTTACTATTTTCATATTCAACAATGCGTTGACAACTTCATTGATGTAATGAAGGGTACTTGAGTGGTTTAAGGTTATATCTTTATGTTTACTGTAAGTTGTTAAAGAATTCTAGTAGACTTGGGGAGGAGGGGGTGTGCAGTATTATCAGTTCATAACAGCAAACAATAGGTTAAACATTGATTGAAATGTATGTAATCATTTGATAATATCTTTCAATAGAATGTATGTTGTACATAATGCACATTAAAAATATGTCATTGGAGGATGTAGAAATGAAAATATGGTTACCAAGATTCAAGTCAAAACTTTAAAGTTATCATCCCAATCATGAACATGGAAGTGTCTATTAGTATGTTAGTATACATGGTCAGTGGTGTTTATAAAGAAGAATTGGGGACAGGGTCACCTTGTTTCTGAGTTGGAAGCATGCCAAAAGTGGTCTTCCCAATTATGAACATGGAAGTGTCTGTAAGTGTATTAGTATACATGGCCAATATTTTTTTAAAGAAGTGGGAACAGGGTAACCTTGTTTCCAAGATGGAAGCATGCTAAAGGTGATCTTCCCAAATATGAACATGGAAGTGACTATTAGTGTATGATTATACATGGTCAGTGGTGTTTATAAAGAAGAAGTGGGAACAGGGTAACCTTGTTTCCAAGATGGAAGCATGCTAAAGGTGATCTTCCCAATTATGAACATGGAAGTGT
>KN890923.1:2400-15614 GCA_000934455.1 Apostichopus parvimensis
ATGCCCTATTATATCAATATCAAATTTGTGTTAAGGTATAGATTTAATCTGCTTGGCTTGCTTGCATACAAAAATGTCTGCCAAAAGTATCACAAGTTGTCGCCTTCATTTATGTTTATATTTCCTACTGGTTAACAGCATAGATACATTCAGTCAATTTGTGTTGAATTTGTGCACAGCAATATGCAGGTTCATCAATATGGTTAGTTTGAAATGCTAACAGTATTAACATTTGTGTACATAAACTGATATGCTGCTTTATTTGTGTGTAACGATTTGACATGTTGCATATTGGCATAGCACTATGCTATTTCATGTTAATTATTCTGACTACTTTATGTTAGAGGTTTTAGTGCATGAGCAGATGGGAGGGTGAAAGACTAAAGACAATATTAGATAGATCTTTGTTGAACTTTCAAATTGAATTCCCATTCATTCTCATTTTTCCTTGCTAACTAATCCCTGTTTATCTTTAGGAGCATCAGTCTATCTTGGAGAGATTTAAAAGGAAAGACATGGAGGATTTACTGGATTTACATAACAAGACCCCTGTGTGGAATGATGGTAGGTTTATTAATACTAACATAAAACCCACAAGAGCAATATATAGAATTGTTCTTGGTTATATTTCAATGACGGTAGGTTTATTAATACTAACAAAAACCCTCAAGAGCAATATATAGAATTGTTCTTGGTTACATTTCATCCAAATTTAAATTTTTTACAAAATAGTATCTTTCTGCATATCAGTTAAACTTGTAAACTGCATATGTAATGATTCGCATGTCAAATATTGAAATAACAGACACAGAGATATCAATATATTAAGATTCTTCATCACACTATACATATATATATTCATTGCATGATAAGCAGCATATTGTATATGACCATGTTAACATAATAATAATAATAAGTAGTACTTGGCGCAAACTCTTCTGAAGAACTCAGAGCGCACAAGGACAAAAAGTACACACACGAAAGAATCTACATTGCTGCAGACATGTTTTTTCACCCAGTACTTGTTACTGTAGGTTACATCATACGTTAGTGAGTGTTTAACCAGATATGCTTGTGCATTCATCATTGATTTTTTGTTCGTGCACTTAATTTGAGTATGGGTAGGCACTAGTACAACAGCTTATTACATAATGTTATGTACTGGTGAGTGCCTTCTCTTCTATTTTAGTAATGAAAAAAATTAAGTCATTGATTTTCTTTTCTCATTAGTACTAACAAACACAAGTAATTTAAGTTTAAATGGCTACTGCATTTAACCTTTGCATGTTGCAAACTCTTTTACATGATACCTACATGAATAATGTGCATATTGGAATATTTTGGGATTTCTTGATGTTGATTGACTTCCTGTTAATTTGAGATATTCAACCTCCAGCTCCCTGACATCAGGTGGTGGTCAAAGAGTAATAAAGAAGGGTAGGACACATGTATGGTTACTGTAAAGGAATGTTCTCACCACCACCAGTAATGTTACAGTATGGTTACTGTTAAGGAATGTTCTCACCACCAAGTACTGTTACAGGTAACTTGATGTTAGATAGTAGATGTGATCAGATATCAGAATAGTGCACTTATATAACTCTACACCTTCAATCAAATAGTTGATTAATGTAAGTACATAAACAAAATATTTATAATGAAGCTTAATGTATTGTTGGATTGTAAATTTATTAGAGAGCTTGAAATGCCTTAGAATGTACCAGCCGTTTGCTGCTATGGCTGTTAGGTGAGTTTAGACAACCTTGTGAGGATGTATGCCACTAAAAGCTTTCTTCTGCAAAAGGCACCTGGAATTGTTAGTTGAATGTAAAAAATAATATTGAAATGTGTTTTCCATGTTTTTCTGAACCTGTCTAAAACAGCCTTAGAAAAACAATCATAAAATACTTCATTTTATGGAACAGGCTAAATCTGCCTATTGAAAACAAGCATAAAACATTTGATATTTTGAACCCATCTAAAGACTGTCCATTGAATAGGAGCATATCCAAAATGGTTTATGGTGTCAAAACAATTTTTCAACATGATCTTGGTATTAGCCACACTCACCTCAGTATCTCTAACTATTCCAAAGTAGCAACCATAAACATCAAAGATGGTATTATTTTGCATCTACTATGTTTTACATTTAAAAGAATAAAACTGTAAAGACAGATGGATAGACTTCCACTAATCCACTACTTGTTCATAGTCTCACTGGCAGCCTTGTTATAAGTTAACTTACCGCAGTCCTTAGTATCCTAAATAACATATTAATAATAAGTACATTCAGCCCGAGTATTGCAGCCGATGGCAAGGGTATTGATTGATGTATTAGTACTAGTATAAACAATTATGGTGAAGCTTAATGTATTGTTGGAATGTAAATTAAATAGAGACCTTGAAATACTTTATGTACCAGCCACATGCTGATATGGCTGTAAGGTGAGTTTAGACAACTTTGTGAGGATGTATGCCTTCTGCAAAGGCACCTGGAATTGTTAGTTGAATGTAAAAAAATAAAATTGAAATGTGTCTTCCATGTTTAAAAAGCATTCTGTTCATAGGTGAAATTCTGACAAAGCTACAGTACTGTATGAAATACTGTGTACATAGAGTTCAGACAGGTTTCTTTTGTTGGATGAAAATTTTTTTTTGCCTATTATGTAGATTGTACAATTATTTCACATGTAAAACTGGTTAGTTGTTAAAATCTTTGTATAATTTGGAAAATGGTGAAAGTTTTCAATACACCAGTGCACTGCTGGTTTCTTCTGGTGGAAAACATTTACACATTTTCCAATTAACCAATGCTTACACCATGAAGCCCAGCACCAATAATAATCTTATCTCTAGGGAAAAAAATTCTGGCATCTTCATTTGTGCACATTTTAATGCTGTTTCTTGTGACACTTTACAAACCTTTTTCTGAGTTGCAGCTTTCTTCACGGTATACAATCTTTCTTTAATCTGTTGTTCTCTTAGATACTCAATCCTACGTGCTGAACTTTCATGGCAGAGTTACCCAAGCATCAGTCAAGAACTTTCAAGTTATTCATGACAATGATCGTAAGTACTGAAATAAAAAATACAGATATCACATTCTTTTATGAGGTTACACGACACAGATTGGCAATTTTCAAAACACTTGTGTTGTGATATATCTGGCTTCTTTGTAGTCTTGTATTTAAGAATAGAAATGTTGTTTACTTGTAAGAGGGCTTTGGTACTGCTAGCTATTATGAGTAAACTGGGTCATTGATATCCCAAAAGGAATCTTGTTGGATGTAAAACTCTGTTATATTGAACTGATGACTAGATATATGTTGATGCTAATAGGAGTGTTGTGAAGATATGGCCAATATCAGTTTTGGCTGATGTTCGATATTCCAATCCTGGTTCTCCTGGATACCCATGAAGGTCAATTGGCACTATCAGTCATGCATTTAATACATGAAGTATCAAAATTATAATCGGCTATAGTAATTTATCGTTTGCACAACTCACAAACAGTAACCACTTGTATAACTCTCATTTGCGGAATCCTGTTAGTAAATTAGTAAATAAACATGTGCGTATACTATAACACTATTCACAAGGTCTAAACTATAACCTCTTTTTAAATGACAATCATATTCCCCAACAAGTTGATATGCATGAAGCTGTTTGCTAGCATTTTCTGGTAAACCACAAGCCTATCCTCCCTATTATGATGTATGATTCGTTGTATGATTGTTGTATGATTCGTTACTCTGTTTGACCAACAAGTTCAACACTTAGGCTGCAAGTCTTAAAACAAACTGTCGTCAATGGAGCCTTGAATTTCTTATGGTAGCAATAGTAGCTAGAATTTCAGCACAAATATGATGTGGGGGATGTACTGCTCTTTGCAATACTTCTGTAATACAGTGCTGTACTTTATCTTGAAGTTAACATAAGCATCTGAACTTAGTCATGGCTTGTGCTAATAGCTTGCATTGCAATGTGTTAGTATCTAGGCTGTATTTATGGTTTCTTTATGGCATAGTTCCTCACAACAACAAAGCAAGAACTAAATACAAGCAATTAATTCATCATTATTGTTAAACTGTTATTTCTTCTACAGCTGAGTACATTATCATGCAGTTTGGTCGTGTGGCAGAAGACATCTTCACTATGGATTTCAGCTACCCTCTCTGTGCTGTACAGGCCATGGGTATCGCTCTTAGCAGCTTTGACAATAAACTAGCTTGTGAGTAACATTGTGCAGCTGCATGGCAATCCGTCAGCCTTTCCTGTACAATGATAAATAACATAAGATTGCCTTCACTGTCTTGGTGGTATACATGACAAGGTATTGAATATTGTATGTGATTTATATGAGTTTAATCTGCACACCCTTACTTATGCCAGGAGGCACTGCTTATCTTTCACTTCTGTACAAAGAGAGGATAGTATTGTAATTATTATTCAAATGACTTCAATTTTATTCAAGTATGTATGATCTTGAGTGTGTCTGGTCCACGTCAGCACGATATGTATATATTTACACCATACCCACTGTGTGGACGGTACTCTATTTGTATTCAATCAGAGATTTTGTTTCAGGATTTAAAAAATGAATTTTATCTCCAACCATTTCTTTTTTTATTAAGATTAATTATTAGTTCAAAGTTAAGGGCTTTATTTGAATTGAGATATGTCATGCATATAGTAGGACAAGAATGAAAATTATTGGAGATGGGGGGGGAGGGGGGGTGGGGGAGGAGCAGGGTGAAAGTTTATAATGGTTGCTACTGCTGTTGGATGATGGCATTCCTTCTCTCTGTATCTTGGTCATATTGCCCTGATGAGCATTGTCTTTAATTTGCACATATCAGTGGTTTGTTACATTCCAATAACAAATATGTACTTCTTACTGAAAACTATTTTTGCATTTCCTGTTTGTGGTAGGTTGTTATTGTAAACAAATATTGCATTGAGTATGTCCTGTTGTTGTCGTTGAGATGAAATTATTTCACCTGCAGTCATGTGGTGAATGGCTTTTATGAACTGTATATACTGCAAACATATTACCTGTTGTCATTTATAATGTAACTCAGTCTTTTAAACCAAAACTTTTCATTTGTCATATCACTGGTATATTGTTTATCCATCATTCTCGAAAAGCTTGTATTCATTAGAACCAGCGATATAATCGTTATTACACTTTGTATTCACAGTCAAAGGTGTTAATGCTATTTCAGACTAACTTTAAGTGGATAAATCCCCTAACAGAAGGGATGTTCTTGTGTTAATGGTTACATTATATTTACAAAGTATGTAGCATTAAAATGATCATTAATAGTGACTCCTTTATATAAAAGTTGAACCCAGTGACAATCACAATCCTGCAAGCATGGGGAAAGTTATTCATCACCTATTGACATTTTATAACATATCACAGGTAACAGTCTGTTATTAGGAACAAAATAAGTCATTTGTCGCTCTACAAACATTTTTCCCCTTCAATTTTATTGTTGTTTGAGAGTGGAACAGATTTTGGGATTCTTAACCTCTTTTTACAAAGTTTTGCAGAACAAGATTTTAGAAAGCAAGGAAACCAACTATGCATGTGATGTGTGCAGAAACATTAATGTCCCATTTAATAATGATGTACCACCAAACCTTTTTGATATGTTGCCAAGTCATTTAAAGGAATAACTATGGACCTGTCTGTTATGTCAAGTTTTTTTGTTATGAATTGACACCTTGGATTATCAAGCATGATTATTCCATGAAACTGCAGATATGCTCTCTGATTGCCCTCAATTTGCTCTCTGCCATTGTAACATGTAATAAGTAAGAAAGGCACACAATTGAAAATGAATCTAGCACATTTTTTTTGTGTGAACAAGTTCATTGTTTTTACAGAGAAGTTTGAAACAAAATGTAAATTGTATCATTTGCTGAAGTCACTTTTTGAGTTGATTTGTCAAATTCTGAAAATCAGCTTATGAGCTATTGGTAAGATTACAATTAATCAAATCAGACATCCTCTTCCTTAATTGATTTCACAAAAGCAACATTAATTAGTAAGAAGTCAAAGAATCATTCAACTTTGACATCATGTTTTGCGCACAGATAATTTATACATTAAATAAATCACGTATAAAGATCAATCAGAAGTTTTCAAAATGTTTACTGCCATGATTTGAAATAAAACTTGTTGACAGAAGTTAATGAGCTAGTTAATGATGGTAGTGGAGGTATCAGTAAGTTTGAGTTTATTATGTAATGTATAATGGGGCTTTAACAGATGTAACTTTCATGGTAATTCTTCATTTAGGAGGGATCTTTACAGCATAGTTCCTAGTTATTATTTCAACACCTTAAAGCCATTATTAAGGCCAGTATTATCTTTATTGATTGTGGCTGGTGCAGCTCAATCAATCTTTTTCATTTCCCGAATTAGTCTAGCCAACAATTTGTTTTGTTAACTGTGTAGAATAGGTTTATATGCTACAGTTAAGTTGTACTTACAGTAGGAAGTGATGTCATCGGAATATCAGCTGTTTAAATTTTTACCTCTACCCATAAATGGTTTGTCTCAAAGTGTACCTTATGAAAGAACAACCATAGCACCTAATCTTTGTAAACTTCATAACAAACAGACACACACAAGAAACAGTCACATTAGTAGGTGAAGCCTATAAATATGGGTTTAATCGAAGCGGCCTCTAAATATTACTACCAGCAATTCTCAAAGGGTATTGAGTTTGCTCTATATATGTCCACATTGTGTCCAGTTTTAGCTGAGCTGATTTGGGGTGTCACATGACCCCCTCTTTGTCCCCAAGAAAGCATAGTACTGTGGTACTAATGTGCTGTTAATGTAATGTAAACAAAACACAAATCTTGTAAGCAAATATGCACTTGCAAAACTTAGTTACAGATCTGCCATTAATAAATGTAAAATCATATACTCTATATGATTGATGACAAATGTCTTAAATATTATTGCAAAGTTAATTTTAATTTTTATTATCCTTGCAAAACAATAAGTATTCTAGATTGACAAGTGCAGAAGCTCTTTACCAAATGACCGCTTGTACCAACAGTTTAATGTCTCGTACAACTATATTCTTTCTATAATGGACATCTAACCATTGGTATGCATCACCAGCCTCTCACCTTGAAGTTTACCTAAAACATAGACACTTATTTTGTATGTTTGTTTTCCCTTCGGAATGACCCATATTATTGCAAGCTATATTAGCTGTATTAACTAAGAATGTTTTAACTATTATCCGTCCTTGTCATTGTGACAACCTTTCACCTTGCAACAGTGCTGTGTAAAGCTGAAAGAAAAAGAAAGAATTAATTTATGTACAATTTGTATTATTTATATGTTTGTTGTGATATTAATTACTCACCTTGCCTCTTAATTTTTTGTTTAATGTGCTTTCTTGTATTCAAAATTGGTTTGATTTTAACTTTAATAGAATCCCTTGGAGATTGTTGGTTGTAGGAATGATGTGTATGGCTGTTTTCTCTATGCAATGATGACCACTGAAATGATTAGAACCAAATGGATATTCACATATTATTAACATACCTATTACAGATGAATTAATTTTCACTGGTCATACACCAGTGTGTATTGTAAGGTATTGGCTTAGTGTGGCCAAGCATGAACTTCTACCATTTCATAATTTTAAGCTTTGTCATTATTGTAACGTTAACACACAGTCTACTGGATATTCTTAGAAGTTAGAGATGTTTGGAAGACTAAAGACTTCACTGGTAGAAATAAGATCGAGACAGGAATTATGTAGTTGCAGGTTCCTGATATATTACAATCTACTTCATTGTAGCATATTAAATGCTCTGTACAATAATATTTACAATAGGCAAATGACAAGTGGTATGTTCAGATTCTCAGCACAGACTTGCAGTCCTTATATACAACTGTGGATGACACACAAACCTCCTATGTTAGGTGTACTCTCCATATATGTTAACTTTACTGTTTGTAATAAATTAGCTTCTGTTAGCTGTGCTATCTCCCATATGTTTAGCATCTATGTTAGCATGCTAGCTATAGTGCTGTACTAGGGAATAGGCAAGGTCATGTGACCACAAGCCAGTGCTTTTGCACTGAGCAGGACTTCCCTCATTAAAGATGACAATAATAAAAAAATAAAAATAAAAAACCAATTCCCAAAAAGCTAACAGTTGAAAGGTGGTCAGATTCACTGACCAGACACACAGAACTAACTGACTGAACATGACCATATACACTAACCATGTAGCAGGCTATATAACAATAATAAAGCAATGACAATAATTGAGCAATTACTCCAATTATTACATGATATTCATGGTGGCAGTAAACAGGAAGTGGTACAATGATGAAGATGTCATAGATGGAGATTTAAGTATTGTCTCATCGTCCGTTAGTGATGGAATGATGATTAATCCATACTTTATCCATTTCCAGTTTTGAATGATGCAATTAGCAATTAGCTTGACAGGTCAATCCTTTGTTTCTTTATCAAACACTTTTGCCCAGCTATCTATTCAGTTATTTGAGGAAATGGTTCAAAATTTACTTGTTTAGTTTCCCAAACTTTCAAAAAGGGTGACTTAGGTAGAATTGTAGTCTTGATGTATCAAAGTTCCAAAAAATGGGTAGTAATGTTTGAATAGCTGTTCAGGTTTTCAAGATATTAACCTTTAAAATATGCTCAAACTCTAGAGGGTAAATTGATGAGTCAGCTACTCAGTGCAGGACTAAATGTTAATCTGTTGTTTTATCAATTCTTATAACTCATCCATGACATGCTCTGTGACTTCTTATAAACAACAAAGAATCCTTGTCATGTGTTGGCCTTTAACTAAGTTGTAATGTATTGCATTAGAATGTCATTTGCGGCCATAAGTCTTATGTTTACCATAGAGTTGTGCAGTGCATCAGAGGCACTACACTCGTGTAAAATGGTAATTTCTAAAAATACTAAATTTATTTAAGGCAACCTAGACTAATAGCAGTGTGTTTTATTGTCCTTACAACATATCACATAAGTTTGCTGGTAATATCATCCTTTAAGAGTAGTTCGTGTAATGTTGATGGGTAGTAAAACAGTCAATGTGTTGTACATTCATTGTTTTATTTGAGATGTTTCTACATGACTTCATGATTAATTCTTTGCTCACATGTGATATGAAAATTCTTTCTATAATCTAAAAACATTCAGTAGGGGCTTTCAAAAAGTAACTTTTTTCTTTCTTTCTTTTTTATTTCTATCCATTTGCTTCTCCTTGTGGGATATGAGAATGTTTGTTATTCACCAAATGTTGTTAACTATTAGATATTAAGATAAGTTAATAACAGTGAACTGTAATTTTAAGCCAACTGTGTCATGCCTACTAACCTACAGTATATCACCATATCAACCTTTGAACTTGTTGTGAATTAAGTACCATGTAAATGGCCCTACCGGGGACTCTTAGTAGCATAAACCCACTGTGAAGCTGTGGTAAATCGCTTGAACTGCAGGAAAGCTCCACATATTACTCAACCCTTAGGGAAGTTTATAAAAGTATCCTTTAACGAAGTTTATAAAATAGTAGCAGATTTAACATAGTAAGTTATGCTGCAATTTGTATTTTTGTAATATTAAAACTGTTTCAAATTCATTCATTGACATGTTTTACTACTGAACATATCATAACTGGACCACAATAGGTCCATGGATTCACAGCAAAATTACTGATAAGATAGACTTGCTGAATATGTAGTAATAATCTTAGTGTTCTAAGTTACACTCATTGTTGTAGAATGAAATGTGCTTGTGTCCTTTCATGTTTCAAATCATTTAAGAAGTCCTTTTCATAACTAATATTATTCCCCTTTTTTCTTTTTCTTCTTTTTTCAAAACCAGTTTAAATATCTTCAAAGTGGTTTGTGTTTTGACCCCTCACCTTGAATTTTATATTTTATTGCATCATTTCAAATTTATTCAAAGGAACTCCAACACTACTGATGTGTTTGAACTTGGTGAAAATATATGTGTTGATCATCATCTATAAACCATTCCAGGTTTGTTTTATTTCCACTCATTGCTTTACTTTCTAAAGCCTGTGTGTTCTGTCACAAAAATGTGTAAAAATTTAATAACAATGTCTCACAAATTCAAGCAAACCCTCGTTGGTCATTGTTTTTTAATATATACGGGAACAGAAGTACTTCGTAGTGCTCATGTGATTCTTAATTCTACTTTATATCAGTTAAAAAATGATGATTATGTCCATTGTTTGTGTTTGTTTGTTGATTGTTCATTGCTGACAGCAAATGGTATCAAATTGATGCTGTAAACAAGGAAACAAATACATGGATTGAACTTCCTAGTTGTTATGCGTGTCTGCTGCATTGATGACTGATTGTACGCATGATGTACGCATTGATGACTAGTACAAAGACTGTTGTAACTAGTCGGACTCAAATCACTCAATTTCAAAAGTAAAGTGGGAAGATTTCTCCAGTCTTTATTAGAGATACTTGAGTGACTCAAGTCTTTATTCTAGTGAGAAGAATATAAAGGTTATGTTCACCCAGAATCAACATGTGTTACAAGAGTTCATTTGGAAGGCCACAGAGGCCTATTGACAATTTATTCATTGGACATATACATCCTCTGATGTATCTTCATACATGCATCCACATTCATAACTGATTGGGCAATAAAACCATCTGTACTGACGGTTCTTCATCACTGAAAAATCTCTCAAACTGGCATAATGTTAACAATGCACTAACTTCCACACACCATTAGGAAGGCAGCAATCATATAACAATCTCTCTTATAGCACATTAACACTATAAATCGGGTCAGCAAACTATAAAGCACAGGGAACATTTTGCAACAACAATAGCCAAACACATCCTGTATGATCCTAATATTACAAATATATTAATTAAATCCATAAAATATACAGTAGAATTCTGAGGGAGTACGTATACAAATACAGACATTTCTAATATTTAATTGTAGTGGTACAACCAAAGTGTATTTCAAATCTCATTTTACAACAATTATTTTCAAGTGAACTACCTGTAAACATTGATGTTCTCAATATTCAAATCATAAATCCTCTTTACTTGGTAGTTCACAGTAGGTTGATTGTAAGAAATCAAACAGAGATCACCTTATAATTTCTGCTTTGTTTTGTATGCAATGCTGACAAGTCTATGAGCATTGTAATTAAGTCACAGAGATAAAGTCTGTAACAATTACATCTCAAATCCAGCTCAACAGATGGCAGAGCTATATCCTTCCTGCTTCATAGACCACTCGCAGTATTCCTTAGAAGTATTCCAAAATAAATGACATAACACAGGGCAGTAAAGCTAAGGCATGCCAGCTAATGTGCAGCATCAACTAAATGGTATTCAGCCTTCATATTATAAACAGTATTTAAATGAAATACATGAGAAAACCAAGCTATTTATCGATCAGAGCAAAGCAGAAACTGGTTAGGTTACGTCCAATTGTTGTCGATTGAACATTGCAATAATATTCTTTAAAAAAAAAGGAGGTTTTTGCCAAAATATTAGTTAAACTGAGCAAGATGCTTTCATAGTTCTCTTTTTGTCCTTTTGGATCAATGAACACTCTGAGAATCATTCAAGCATCAAATCTTTCTTTACATTGTATTTATCAACAGACTTGTAGTGAGTTTGTAATTATAGTAGCATAGAATACCTGTACTTGTGTTGCCCTCTAAGACTAGTAATCTTACTCATAGTATTTTCTCATAGTATTTTGGAAGTCTGGTATAGATGGCTAGTCCAAGACTACATACTAATATCTGTGTAGGGCCTTGTGCTCGTACCCATACCAACAGGAATTCTACTTGTACTCATACTACTGCAATTCCGTTTATCAATGTTGGTATTCTTTCAAATGGCATCAGTTTTATGCAAATGACTGATTGATAACCACTTCTTAACTTTTCCCACGATGTACATTGACAAACTTAACCATGCGTTACTTCAGGAACTTAGAGAGTCTAAACACTTCAATGTACTAACTGCATGCGTTAGAATTCAAAGTTGATGTAGACATTCTGGACACCATGTATTGGCCTATCTATGATACTACATACCTGCTACTTATACCTCTCATACAACTTAAAGAGCATAGGTAAAAAGTACACAGACAATGGACAGATGATTGTGATTTATTCTCATTAGTTTATTATGAGTTAAGTTTATGGTAAATATTACCAAGTACATAAACCTATGACCAGTAAACCATAGATATGTGATGCCCGACCTTACTGCCTGTATGATACACAAAGCCTTAAAGCTTCCACACAGCAATTACAGAAATTCTGATTCAAATTTTCAAGTTGAATTTGAGGATGGGTTAAACTTCATCATTCTGACCTATCTTTGCACATAGCAGGATACCCCTCCATCCATAAACTTTAACATGATCATTATGGTTACACCAAATTGAATGATTATTAACCATTTACTCCACTGATGATCATTATGGTAACACCAGATTGAATGATTATTAACCATTTAGTCCACTGATGATCATTATGGTTACACCAGATTGAATGCTTATTAACCATTAAGTCCACGGCAAAACATCTTGTGTTCCACAGATTTCATGTAATTGTTTTATTTTCCTACATGAACAATTGAACCTTACAGAATAAATGCTCATAATTTTAGTTGTTCATGGTATGATTTGTAAATCAAAGTACTAGATGATGTTTTCAGGTACCTTATCCCTCAGCTGAGTATAAAACCAGTAGATTGTATAAAATTCAAAGTAAAATGCAGCTACCATCACAACACAAGCATGCTTAGTAAAGTCTAATGTACAGAATGGCTTTCTAAGCACTTCCTTTGTTAGAAAGTAGTTGTTGATTTGACTTAAGGCTTTGTTCTATTTTCTTGTCAAGTGAATAGGAGAGTAGAATTGTTTGTACTATCTCATCTAACTTCTCACCTAGCCACCCCAGCAACCACCCATTTTGCTAGATGGTATTTTTCCATACCATACTACTGGGTGCAGTCATGGAGGCAATATTGAGACTGATCTAACCAGTAGATCACAAACAGCAAGATGAAGCTATATGTCTACATCATTCTGGCCACTGATCTCCCAGTAGATCACAAACAGCTAGATGAAGCTATCTTTCTACATCATTCTGGCCACTGATTTCCCTGTAGG
>KN890923.1:20919-31212 GCA_000934455.1 Apostichopus parvimensis
AAGTTAGATTGTTGCCAATTTCCTGACCTGAGCCCACCACCAAACAATGACTTCCAAACCTACATTTGAATTACAATTAACACACTGTTTATGATTTGTCCGTAAGATCCTGGTGTAAGTGAATTAATTTTATCTAATCAACCTACTTACAGCATAAATCAAGCAAGACTGAGTGTGATCCCTAGATAAAATGTAAGTAGTTTGATATTCTCAATGGCATCCAGAGGCATGGTTACATAGGGATCTTAATCAACCAGAGGCTGGTTAGCTTTCATTTGTAGAGCAGAGGACTTATTGACCTGAGGTCACTGGTACTTTTAATCCTATTCTAGCCAAACATTTCACTGCTCTTCATAATTTGACAACATGCCTTGTTGATTTATTTCTATGAAAAACAAATGAAAACACAAAACTCACAAGTTTTGATTTCCATGTTGACTATGAAGAAATTAACTAATCAGTGAAAAGTTACAAGAAAAGTACTGGACTTTTTTTGGTACAGTTCAATCTTACTTCAGTCTAGGATGATGTTAGAAAACTGTTTCCTTTTAACTTGTGAATCAGACAATATGAGTGTTGCATTATTGCATAATTTATAAAAAGAAAATGAAAATACTGAAAACTAGTTTTATATCTCTAATTTTATGATACTGTGGGCAATCTCACCTTGGTTTTCGTTTGAGTGGAGGCTCCACACACCGCCTTGCCATTTCCTGAGCTTGTGCTATAAGCATCTTTTGAAATATGTCTGGGTAGTTATGGCTTAAGTTTTCTAGTCTGAAAGATAAAATACACAGAAATACATGTTTACTAGTTGCCTCTGCATTGTCCAAAAAACAAAACAGAAAACTGTTGCTATAAAGTCAGAGAAGACTTAATTATTAAACAGAATGTAGTAAAATAAACATAGAGGTATTGTTTAGAGGTATTGTCAAATTTAAAACATGACTTGCTAGACTTGAATAAGAACTGGTTTTCTGTTCATACTGAACAAAAAACAAAGCATTTTGTAACACTAACTGAAACTTTACAGTAATGTTTACACCATAATGCAAAAAGTAAACCAAATGATGTTTCCTCTTAAAAACGATTTTCTGGTGACAAACAGTATGAAACTTATATTAAAGAGAAAATATTTCACACTGCTAGTTGAAAACCATATCTCAGTTCGTTGCCCCTAACTTAAGATATGCTTGATTGAATGTGACCTTCTTTGACTGGTGAAACCTTCAACTACTTCAGGAAATTGGATCACCTTACTTTAGGGGGGGGGGGGTCTGTGATGTCATCTGGGCAAATGGTCTTCAAAAGCTTTCCTTAGGCTAACGTATAATCTTCTTAATATCCTCGGAACCTGATACATTTGAAACGTTTGCCTAGCTGAGTTTTCTGTACTTAGAATTTCGTCAAAATGTATATTTTTGGTAGAAAAATTCTCTTCCTCTGAAAATGGTCAAATTATGCAAAACACCAAAGACAATTTCAACTGAATTGCTCAGATTATGACATCAACCATTCTGCTGTTGTCAGAAGCATTTACAAAATTTAATAAAAAGTCATGTCTTTGGGATATACAATGCTATTACAGTAGTTGTTGGATTTCTCCTATAGAAAATTTCAATCAACTTCCCCCACCAGAACATCCTAATGAGTAGCCTTTCCAGTTTACGAGGGATCTTTTTAATTGTTGTGCAAGGAGCATTCATGGTCACAAAAACTTAGGATGAAAACGTTTTAAAGTTGCACAATGTTCTAATGGTATCTGGCAGAAAGGAACAATTTCAGCAACATTACAGGAGAATATGTCATGAAAGCACTCAGGATTTGACTGAATATTACTGATATATATACTGAAAATTTGACTTAATACTCAAAATGGAAAACACGACAAAGTTTTGAAAGAAGATGATCCTCTTCGTGATCTGCAAGTGGGTATGGGACTATGGCAGGGTGAAAACAAGTGCTTATTTGCTTATAAACCAAATGCTGTTGGACTATAAGGTACAACATTTCTTTTAAATTTATGATAATTTTACCAAACCTATCCAACAATTTTTAAAATTGATCAAACTATAAATCACCTCGTTTGAAATATAGTTAGCAAGCAAATAATGAGTCCCTGGGATCCTTAAGATTTCATTGTTAAGACACATTTATTATAAGGGTAGTAAGCCAATGCATAAACAATTCCAAACTTGGAATGAAACTTCATTAGTAATGCAAATGTTATGCAACTTAGTAATGTCACTTAAGTACCAAATAGTCTTACCTGAAGTCATATCTGGCAAAGACAAAGAGATGCTTTAAAAGGAGACAGACTGTATATATGAGTTGACAGAGATTATGAGCTGATACTTACGTTACAGGATCACTAGGATAGGCATCTGGTATAGAAAACCTTAGCTTCATAAAGTAATTGTCCTGGTTCACAGTGATGACAATCACTCCTGCCTTAGACTTTGTTACGATCTTGTCGCCTTCTGATATGATGTGTTTCTTAATATATGTTAACTCTTCGCTACAAACAGAGAATGGATTGTCTTCCAAGAATTGTCTTATAAATTTCAAGATGAATAGTATCTGAAAGAAACAAGAGAAATAAATGGTTGGAACAAAATCTCCAGTAACAGACAATGTGACTCATTTATATATATGGCAAAAAAGTAAATTAGTAGTAGATTCCTTAAATTGATTTATTTTATTTTGCTCCAAACTTGATATGTCACAACTGCTACTTTTCTCAGGTTATTCCTTGAGAAATGTTAGAAATGAAGACACAATGCAAAACCGTTTCCTAAATCTAAAGTCATTCCACATCGAATTATTCAACAAGACACAAGCCTTCTCATTGACACTGAAATCCTGCTTTTGAAGTGTGAGAGTAATATTTGGGATACTAGCATGTTGTTATGTATTATTTGAAGCAGTTGAATATACAGAGACTTAAAGCAGACACACACCCAAACATAATCTTTGCTTTATATGACAGGGATCTTTGTGAAGAAAAATTCTCTCTTTAACGCTAACATTGCAAGGCGGTGAGCTTTTAATCATCTGAGTCATTAAAAGCATTATAACCCACCTGTCTCTGTTGATCACTCTCCAATCATTCCTTCCTATTATCAATTCTTGAACTAGAAGTAAACAGGTGCAATGACATACTATTAATGTAGATACAGAGTGACAACAAAATGTATCCTTTTATTTCTCTCTCACTCTTCTGCTTCAATAGAACTTCTATGAAGTGAGGTCTCAACATTATCCAACATAGGTGTGAAGTCAAAAACCAACAAGTGTTACAGTGTAATTACATTATCATGCTTCCAATTTTAAAGTAGAAAACTGGCTGCATCCCTTGTGTCCACATTTGATACCCAAATGGCACGTAATATTGAATGTGAATTTCACACTAGGTTGCTAGATTTTGTTTCTCATATATAGTTCAATTATATTAAGTTACATGTAGACAATTGTTTTAAGCTCTCTTCACAATAAATCACAAAATGGTAATAGTTCACTCAGCCCTTGATCATCCATTTCAAGAGGAAATGTTTCCCAGATTAAAACAATGTACACCCTTAAACCAGGACTAATGTCTACTGCTATCTCAGGTACTGTACATACCTGTGCCTTTCCTTTCTGCTCTTTCAGTTTCTCTTCACATATTTTGGTTAGACCATCTAATAATTTGTCTGGCAAAAATTTACTCTTCAGTTCCAAAAGAATGGGTGTGTCAGGATACTGATCAGAAAATTGAAGACAAACCACAACTTGCTTGTACCTTGTCCTCCTGAAATACGGATAGAAATTATGGTCAAAACTAACATCTACTGAAAGAGAATACTCTGGGTGACTATGACACTTCAAATTGCCTATTCACTAACTATACTACAATCATGAGAAGTTAATATTATTGATAGACTACACGAGTGAGACCTAAGACAGGGATAAAAAACATGTAAATATCAAAATAAATAAAACTGTTAGCAAACTGCTTATCAACTAGAGAGCCTGTGTAAGAGAATGTGTAAAAGTAAGTTGGCCTGGCTTTTTCAATCCTAGCAGGATCTTCTTCAGAGGCTAAATGACAAGTAACAGTAACAGAAGGGACAAAAACCAAACATAATACAGACAGGTTAATGAGCATGGTGAACACAAAGAGATAGATTTAAGGGGATTAGTAGACAAGGGATGGAGAGAAGAAAGAAAGAAACCAACAGTGGAAGAGGAGAGGTAGGAGATCAACAGTAGAGGGACAAAGAGAGGATAAAGGGGAAGGAGATAAGGGAATTAACTAGAGAGAACAAACACAGAAAGGTGAGAGAAAAAAGGTGGAAGAGGAGTGACAGGGGGGACATGGGGAGATGGAGGGGGGGCAACATGTAAATATCAAGACTGAAACTCTTACAGCTGAAAACAGTATGTAAAATATGCTTTAAGTCCAGTGGCGTGTGCAAAGGGGTGGGAGGATGCATGGCCTAACCTTATCATCAGATAATCAAAAGATGACTAAGATTTAGTCCCACATCAAAGAGTGCATTGCACTTCAATCTTCAAGACAAGTTATTTTCAAATCTTGAAATATTAGCAAACTCATTGTACAAGAAATACCTGTACATAGATTTCTGTCCCACACTAACCTACTTCACAACATTTATACAAAGAACTGAAATGCAAATGACATGCTCATGAAAAGCATCTGCTTGCAGAAGTCACATAAATCATTTCATCATCACATTATATCACCACTTACGGAGGTCTAGACAGAGTAAGGCAGAGTGCTTATCACACTTACTCCTTTATGAGGTCTATAAACAAACAATATATATACTCATGTAGATTACAGTCAGTACCTTATGTTGATTCGAACTGATGCCTTAAAGCAGGATATAACCTCTGAACCCTCGACCTCCTTAGAACAGCTCTGTCTAACGCTCTCCAACTCATTGTCTATGAAAGACATTGTCGTCTGAGACAATTGATCTGAATGCAAAGTACAAGATGAGTTAGATATGACATAGATTATGAGGGAATAACAGAGTAAATTAATAAATGTATACTATATAGTTTATCAGTACTTTTAAACACGGTTACTCAGGTCACTAAGTTAGTACTAGCCTAGGCCTACTACTGAGTACTGGTACAGTAAATGCTTCATAATTGACGCACCTTCAAAGGTACTTAGCAACGATATGTACAGCAGGCAACCTAAACTTTTTGCAGTGAAGCAGTTACATATTTCATGATTTGAATCCATTTCAGGTATGTGCTGATCAAATTGTGTTTTTTTAAAGCTTATAACACCCTCCACCTCTCCCCCCCCCTTTTATCCCCCCACCAGTTTTGCACGTATATTTATTTGGAAATTTTACTCCCCAAAAATAACCAAACTTACTTCAACATGATACCACTACTCTCTGGGACCTGACCTGCCTGATCCTAGAGGCTCAGAGCATACCAAACGGTACCCAGTGTCAATGGGTGTATACTTAGTTAGCTTATCAAAGAAAGTGTCAATTTCTGGGTATGAAAGAACTTGAACGGCAGACATATTGTGGTCAAATTCTGCTCAATTGTATGTTGTGTAGGCACAGAACAAGAACTATTTTGAGATCATTACATTTCTGAGGAGCTACACATATGAAAAACGCATATAATTGAGTGATTTGGATATTTCCTTGATAGACATAGTTGATCAAATCCTGAAGTGCGTCAATTATGAGCCCACCATGCTGCTACAACTAGTTTATCTGCCATGCTAGTGCTACTTTCGCAAAACCAGTACGTACATAAGGCTTCATAAGAAAAAAGAAATACGTATTTGCTCTATATTAATGATCCATCACACTATTTGATACTTACAGCAAGAATGTAAAATTCTAGTTATAAAAAGCTGACGCTGTTTAATATTCCATAAAAAAAACATTAAGATCTTTTACTTAACGTTTGTTAATATCAACTGTAATATGACTGAGTATGACAACCTTTGCTACTCTAGCCTCGTAGGCCGCTGGGAGTCGTCGAAATAGTCATTGACACAATACGCTTGAAAGTTGCGTACATAGCACAGAAATTTATTCTGGTAAATAGCAGTACGGAAGTTTCCTTGCAAACTGCGTTATGCGTATGGGTATGGAAAGCCGTTTTATAGTTGATAGTATTGAGTATGTATCCAGGAGCCTCAAGCAATGCAACTATCATCTTTAGCGAATTATCTTATATGACATTCCCATAAATAAGAAAAAATAAATAAGAAAACATATACGTTTATGCGATATTGGGGCATAAAAATCGTTTTAGGATGCTGTCTTTTTGTCCTTGGGTGATTTAGTGGTACAGGGAAGCAAAATATGTCACTTCCTCCTTTTTTGCTTGTCATAGTTTCAACATGAATGAACACAGTGTTGAAACGGATGCCAATGCCTGTATCGTATCATGTTTATTAGGCTTGGAATTCTTACATTCTTAAATTCGAAGACGTGCAGCTAATAGACTAATTCAATCATTGAAGGATGTTGCCTATCATGGGAGGATGCCGAAACAAAAGTTTCTCAGAGGGGAGGGGTAACCCCGGCCTCTGTATATCACTAAATCACAACCGGTGTAACATTAAATCACACAAACCTTAGGCTTTCCTCCCATAGAATGGATGTAAGCCAAATTAGACGCCCCACCCCTCAAAAAACGACTCCTTTAAGTATGTGACTGTGGCGAATGAAATATTTCATTAAGAAGGGGCGCTCCTATGGAGTTGTTGCAGCCGACCTCGATGTAGGGAGATCTGGAGGTCACCCCCCCCCCCACCCCCACCAAGTAAAGGTTAGACGTCAAATAGTGCATTCTAAGGCATTTTAAGCTATATACCGGTATATAAAAGTAGCTATAAACCCAAGGTTGTGACAATAAATAATTTGTGTGTGGTTCAAAAAGGGGAAGACCGTACTGTAGCACTGGTCAAATATTTCCCCGGTGAACGTTAAAAATCTCTAAAATTAACCATTCTCTTCCCCCCCCCCCCGACTGACGACTGGGGGTTAGGCCATGCATCCTCCCACCCCTTTGCACACGCCACTGGACTTAAAGCATATTTTACATACTGTTTTCAAATACACCTCATGGATGCATAATAAGTATTAATGGATCTCTTTTTGCCTGGCCTTGAGTTGATAAGAAAATAATTGTTAAACATTCTTTCATATAATCAACTTAATTCAACACACATTCATTAATGGGCGGGTCAAAGACATAAGCAGTTACGGAATGGGGCATAGTCATTGTAGGTTCCTGCTTCAAAACATCAAGTTATTTACTTCTCTTGAGCCTTATAACATGAAGAGCAAAGACTTTTATTGCTATTTTTTGAGATGCTGATCGGATGGAGACGATAGTGCATGGATTTGTTGGGAGCTGGCCCACTTAGCCAGGATTACTGAATTAGAGGGGCATCAAATACTCGTAGTGTCCTGTAACTTGTTGCTGTGATGATGGCTCAGATTGGGGGGGGGGCATTAGTCTGCTTAGGTGAGTTGGAACCACACCTGCACCCCTGACCTGGCTGGCTACGGGCCTGGTTGGGGGGAAGAAACTGGACGGAAAAAAACAATACATCCACTGTTTAATTTTCGGAACTCTCATCGAAGATGGCTATAGATAAGTTGCTGTTTACCTACGATCATCCCATGAATATTGAGACGGTATTTGATGCAACTCCCAACTTCGTAGCTTGTTTCGCTGTAATGATAAAAATACCACAGTTAGTTCACTTTATTTGAATGAGTGCAAGTTAGTACGGAAATATTCTAATAAAACATTGACTCAGTTAAAGGTGACAAAGCCAACCTATCAGCCATCCACAAATAGGCATCAATGCATTCAAGTCTCAATACGTGTTTGCTGATGAATATTGGAAAACAACTTCCGAAGCAGATTCAATGTTTCTAATTCTAAATGCACGCTGACCAGGTGGGTTTAATGGAGAAATGCTGTCGCAATCGAAATAAATTTATTTTCTGTTGCCCTTATGGTGTGAAAGATTTACCGTAAAATCACTGCGACTGCCCATATCAGCATGTTCATTACACAAATGCAAACCTATATATACTCGTATCGTCCATTCGTAAGTCCATTCGTAAGTCCATAACCCGAAGAAATCGCAGATTCTCTACATCGCCAAACGAAACAGAATTAGAGGGAGACAACCATATCTCACACTCAATAACACCATCATCCCAGTGACCAACCAAGTTAGATTCTTAGGAATTCACATCGACACATCGACAACTTGGGTACCAACATCGTCTCGACCAAAGAAAAGTCAAACAACGTGTCAGACTACTTTTCAGAATTGCCGGAACTGAAGAGCACCCACTAGCATCACCAAGCACCACCATGAAGATTTTCAAGATGATGATCAGACCACTCTTCGAATATGCGGCACCAGCCTTAGCCACATTACCACTTACAACACAGAACAACTTGAAGCCACACAACGCAGAGCATGCAGAATCGCCTACCATCTGCCACAGGATACAAACTGTGAAACAGTAACAACCATTGCCAACATTCCATCAGTGAACGAGAGACTAAATCAACTTAGAGACAACTTCCTCGACAAATTCGCTGTTCCTACACATCACCTACACCAGTTCACCAAGAATCAACTAAAACAGACACCCTATGTCCTGGATACGACTCCCCTCACCGGCCTAGATATGGAAGTTTGGGGACCTCAGCTACCTGCAGAAACTTAACGTATTTCCAGAACAGATACCATCCAACCAACTTTTTCCAGAAACAGCTACACCGTCATAGGGATAAGAAGTCCGTCTAGCCTCCAAATTGGTATAGAACCAGAACCAACCGTTGAAGCCAGCCGCCACTCACCACCATCACCACCACTCATCGCCTCCTCCAACCCTAACATGCCACCTTTCTGTCACCGTCCAGCCACATGTCTCTCCGACCCGGCCCACATAGTTCAATTTTAAAAATAACTCTCTTATTTCAGATCTCTCATTTTAAGAGTCTTATATTTACCGCCCCTGACCCGCTAAAGCACCTTAAAGCGGAAACAGCTATTTAGAAGACAAACTATGCTATGCTATTCGTAAGTCCTATGCCTAACGGAGGTAAACAAAACAGAGAGATTTGATTGGCTTAGATCTGTTGGGCGAGGCTTGCAAATTATTATTGAAGTTTGTAGAATCTACGGACTCGTTAAAAAATCCGGCGAATTTTATTCAGCTCAAAATGTTTAATGACAGATAACCCAATAAAAATAATGGTTATTAATATGAAAATTGCATAAAACGCTGTTATTTTCACTGAGCTTTTAGGACATTAAGCTGGAAAGATCGAAGTTAAAATTTGGCAAACACACATTGAGACTTTAACTAGGGGCGTGAAAAAGGTGAAAGTGTTCTAGCTAGGGTACTGTGATAGACAAGCATGTCCTTCTCACAAATAGTATGGGAACTCATGAAATAGCTTCACTCGACAAAACGTTTTCATTGAAACCGGCTAACAAAGTTGAAAAAAGCCAGTCGTCCGTAAACGCGCTTCTGATATTTTCCTTTGTCGTAAGAATCTCACGAACACGGTCAACCAGAACAGGGGATAGGAAGCTTCCAAAATGTGGGGGGGGGGGGCACAACATCAGAGGGGCACTTTCTCACTCCACAGCCACCACTCGTTATGCTATAAACCGATACACTCCGGCCATATCACTTAAATATATGATGTGTTAGTATGCTATCAATACTATTATGGTGCACGTGACATAAAATTAACAAAGGCTTAAGATATCCAAATGTCAGTTCTTCATCAAAGGGGCATATTTTATTTGCCAGTAAGGCGATTGGCTATTTTGGAAAAAAGTGGGGGCACGTGCCCCCGGCTCTTACCCCCCCCCCCTGAACCAGAGCCATAACTCTACAGCAGCTTGACGATGGCATTCACAATGCCTATGAGAATACATGCTCCCCCCCCCCCCAAGGGGTGAGTTCAGTACTATTTAACACAGTTTCATTTATTAATCTTAAGTCAGTAAGTGGCCGTACTGACTAACTTTTTCATGGCTTTACACACAGAATCAAACTTTCGGGATTGAGGGCGCGTTTTAAGTCTACTCTGGAAGAACCGTACCTAGGTACCTAGCTGCTGTGATCAGCTGTACACACAAGAGCTAAAGAGGAACTCCCACACGTTCAGTAGTATCTTAGTCGGAAGACTACCGATACTGCATTTGCATTGTGACTGTAGTATCATTTCCATTAAGATCTAGGCCTAACTTAA
>KN890923.1:37269-48475 GCA_000934455.1 Apostichopus parvimensis
GTAATATTACCGGTAGTAATATTTATCTTACCACTATTATAGGCATTGTAATAGTTTCGGTCTCGCGGACCTCGGTCTCGAAGACCTTCGGTGTCGCGGATCTTTCTTAATTTCGGTCTCGCGGACCTTCGGTCTCGCGGACCTTCGGTCTCGTGGGCTGTCGGTCTCGTGGGCTGTAACCAATAAACTATAGTGATCAATTTTAAACATCTATTGTTATTGTTGCTATTTGACATAATTTCAATGCTTACAAATACTATATATGTAGGATAGGAAGTAGAATACGTTCTTTGTATACTCTATGATTCTTTTTGCTGGTAATATTAAGCAACCTATATAGTACACTGCATTGCTACAGTATGCTGTGCCAACACTGATTCGTAATGCAATAAATAAAGTACTCTGTGATAGGTACTGTAAATCTACACACTGAGGCTGCCAGAGAAACTAGTTTGACACCACAATTTCAGCTTGTAAGCTGATTGGCTAACACTAACAGCATCTGGAATAGTTGGGGACTGCAACTGTCATATTTGTGTAACGATTTAATAGTTGGACTATTGAAGAGGTGATGAGCTGATGAAAGATCACAAGGAAACACTGCCTGCTCATATTGTTTGATTTGCTTTAAATAAGTTAAGGAATACCAAATGAGTAACAAGATATTAAAGATATTCTGCAAGTTTTGTATGTCCTACAAGATATATTCATAATGGAAACTGAACAGTCAGTATTAGCAGTTGCTTTGATATATTAAAGGGTATGGAGAGGTGATGGTAGCTATATAGTAATGGTTGCATGCCAGTTTCAAGTTGCATATGGCTTGGCAAAGCCTGAAATACATGCATCATCAGATTGGACAACCTCACATGCTGACAGAACTACATTTTCTAATAAAGTGGAACAATATTGTAGAGCCTGGTGTAACATTAGGAGTGTCAAAGACAATGCTTCCACTCCTTTGCCATACAGAACATTATAAATGTTGTTCCATTGACTATTTGTGCTACAAATAAACAGTAAGTAAATTGATTGGGGGTGAAAAGTCACCTTTGAGGACCAAATGCTATATATAATTATGTTATGTTTGAAGTGAAGAAACTACTTCACCTGGTACAGACACATTAGACACTCACATCTCCTGTACTAAAAGCCTCATTAGTCACTGAGAATACCACATCAATGTACAAATAGTTACACTGTAAATCTGCTAAATACTAACCTTTGACCTCAGTTGTATTAGATGACACACCTAGAATCTAAATGGTTTGACATGTAATTCTTGGCAAACTTCTGCTTAAATACATTTTTGATGGTATTTACAGATTTGATGTGGATTGTAAGATTGCAGTAGTGATATCTGCATACTTGATGTGATATATGATATCTCATGTCAGCAGGAATGTTAGGTTTTGCCAGTCATTTTAAAAGGTTTGGGGACAAGCTGCACATAATAATAAGAGCCATATTTGAGGGCACAGTTCATTGATATGCATCTTGCAGTGCTTGTGTGAGCCTCCCTATGCATGGGTTGCAGGGAGCCATTCCAGTATAGGGACCAAGGGTCTGCATATGGACCCTGATGCTGGTCAAGTGAGAAGTCCCCAGAACCTTTGAGGAAAGAAAATAGACATCACCTCTATGAGCACTTGCATAGCACAACAAAAATGGCACAGAGACTGAATGTTGGCCTACAGAATGTACTAAAATAATTAAAATATGAAATGCACAAAGTTGTAAGCATTGCTAGCCTGCTTCCTTTTACCACCACAACTGCTATAAGGGAATAGTTGGCACAAGGTTTGGAGGACCGCATGCCCCTATGGTCTCCTTTTGCCCCTTTTGCAATTACCACTGGCAGAAAACCTTGTCTGCATTTAAGCTTCTACAAAAATTATCAAAATATCAGTATGTTGTTGTCTTCCAGTTAAAGAATCAAAAAGTCTTTTCTCCAGCTCATTAATATTTTTAAGCCTTCTGTTTTTAGTATGTACAGTTTATGATTTTATCATCAGTAAACAGGAATATTTCTCTAAACATGTGGAACTGAAATTTCTTCTTCCTTTGCTTTCCTTGGTTCACACACTGTTTGTTTTCTAGTATTCATACCTATGGTCCCTACCCTCTCCTACTACCTATAAATTACTCCCTTTGTCATATTTAAGGAACATACTTTCCCTCTTTAAACCTTCTAAATGCCCTGCTATCATTGCTAATGTATCAATTCTTACAATGCAGTCTAGTTCTTATCACTGACTTTACTTGACAGTGCTCTTGTGAATCACTCAGGTCAAAAGGTCTAATCTATTTTCCAAAACTAAAAAAAACATCTTTTTTATCTTTTCTCATGTTCAATAATATCTTTGAAATGGTCTCCAGTGATATATATGAAGGCCCTGCAGGTATTTTTAATTTTGAAAAGATGTTTTTATAGCCTAGGAAATCAGAGGGGAAGAGTGACTTTTCATCTGTAATGGATTTTACACCCATAGGACATCACTGTGAGGGCAGACATTGTAATCCTATCTGTCAATCTTATTATAGATTAGATAGGCTGATTGAAACCACAAATCTTGACACTTTTGCCTGGAATTGCCTGGTGATATCATTCTCCACCAGTAAAGGAAAAGACCTGTTTTACCATAGTCACACATATAGCAATGGATCCAGGCACAAGTTGCATTCATTTGCAACATGATAAATAGGTGACATCCCTATGTTCCGATGTTCCGACGTCTCTATGTTCCGACAAAAAGAAAAAATTCGGAGCAGTTTTTTTTTATTCAAAAATTTGTTTGTACCAAGAAAACTAGTTTTGTGGCCCGAATATTTTTGTGACCCAAGTTTGGGACTCAATTTTTTGGACCAACATTTTTTTCGGACCAAGTTTTTTTAAAACCATTTTTTCACAGAAAAGAAAATGTTACCCAAAGTTTGTTATGACCCAAATAGTGCTTGTGACCGAAACTTGCCTGTGAGCCGAAATTTGTTTGTATGTTTCTGGCCAAATCAATTTTCGAATAAAATGTGTTCAGATTTAGACCAAAATATGTTGTAGGCCTACCATTTGTTTGGGGGGGGGGTGGGCAGTGGCCTGCGCAAATGGGGGGGCAATAGCCATGCCCTGCTCAACCACGGGGCTCAGTCGGGGGAATTTGAAAACGTCCACAATGCACGCCACACGTGCTGTGTGACCAATCATTGCCCCTTGTTAAATTACATAACTATCGGGCGGGTAACGTGACAACTATAGATATCGCTTGAGCAATAAAAAAAAGACGCCTGCAGCGTGGACAAAAAACATCGCGGGGCACCAACAAAAAATCTATCGCATCGCGCCGCTTGCAGTATTCTTTTTTTTTTGGTCCCAAAGTTTGGTCCAAAGAATTTTTGTGCAAAAAATGTTTTGTTATTTCCTAAATATAAATTCATAATATAGGTTTTGTGGTAACTTCATAAAACTGAGAAAATTGCTATTAATGTATGCTGGTAATCATTAAGTCTCTCATCCAGGACTTGTCTTAAAGTGCATACACCTCTGTTGTAACAAGTACAATGCTAGATTCATGTTTATCAACTTCAGAGTAAATCTTTTTCCTTCCTCTTTTCCTTCCTATTATTAACTTTTACATGTATGACCTTACTAAGGCTGTAGCAAACTAAATTACTACATGTGTTCAAGTGATCAGATGCATATAGTCTAACAATGAACTATAGATACCCTGGTTATGAAAATTGTAACCACCTTGTCCATGGGATGGATTTGATAGCAGTAGGCTTAGCTAAAGGATTCTTGTCAGTATGAAATCACTGTCTATGTACTTTGATAAATCATGAAAATATTGCATATATTTTGTCGTTCCATTAGGCTACTGGGCAAGAAGCCACTTTCTTAGTAATATTATATATGTCTCTTCTGGTTTTCACACAGTAAGAATTGATAAAAGAGCAACTAGCTATTTTAGGTGTGTTGAACCCTGTCAAAATGTCAGTTCCTATGGAACTTACAGAGAGGTCCTACAGGCATCCTAGCAAAATGTCTTCTGAACGGGGTGGCATCTACTAGTCTGACTAATCAGGACCCATACAACTTGAATGTTGATATTATATGTGGATACTCTTGGATTGTCAGGCTGTGTACTGGTGATCTGCTTAACACTACCACTTGTAGTTGAGTCAGGTTGTTACTTCTAATAGTGATACAATCTTTATTCTACATATTTCATTTGATGCTGACTTGATTGAATTTAAGTTTGAATTCAAAATGTTTTTGCGTACATGACAAATTATAGTATATCGAACTGGTTGAAATACCAACTGTACCTACACTTTTGTTAGAGTCAGAGAGGATATTGTATATTCATTTTGTTAAGTAAATGACAATTGGATAAACAATGGTAACATCTTTACTAAAATTGCATGAATTGTTCTCAAAGCTGTCAGTCTCGATTTAGAGCTGTTTACCAGTGATTTAAGCCGAATGAGATTACTGAAAAATTGCTCTGTGGATTAGATTAACTGAACCAAAATATTAGCTTGTGTGGCTAGAGTTTAGATATATCCATAATGCAACCCTAGCCATAATAGCCTCATGGCTGATAATGAGCTACTTCTGCAATGTATACTGACATACCTACTGTCAGGGGCGGGATTTGAGTTGTGAAAGTGGGGGGGCAAACCTGCCAGCAAGACTATCTAAGCGGAGCGCCATCATCGGTTGGCAAGGAGCGTCGAAATTTTCGATGAAAGTTACCCTTAGATCGGTAAAATTAACACCCATATAGGCTTTAAATTGCATCTAAACCATAATGAACGTGTGTAAATTTAGGGAGGGCGGATAGAAGAACTTATATGGTGATGTTCAACTGAAGCTTATACGTCACTATTTAGGCGGTGCACCACCATCAGTTGGTGCGGCGCGTCGAAATTTAAGCAAAAAGGAAATCCTAGATCAGCAAAAATGACACCTCTGGTAACAATAAATCGCATCTAGACAGTTCTTTCCCCCTAAAATTATTAGTATATTGTGCATCTGGACCGATCAAGAATATGTTCAGCACCCACTTCGAAATTCTCCCGCGGTCCCCACTTCTTCTTGGAGCACTTGGCAAATATTGGGGCTGAACATACCTTTACCCCCCCCCACACTTTTTTTCATGGGGGATAAGCCCCTCGAGTCCACCGGTTCCGTCGCCACTGAAGTCGAGGAGGGGTGATTTCGAGCAGTAAAGAAATTACATCGGCATATGCCATTGCATATTGTTGAATGACACGGAGGGGGGGGGGGGGGGTCATGTGTCAGTGTATTGAATTTAATTATTGATATACCCAATATGCAAATCTGGCTTTCGTAAATCGTTTCTCTGGATTTAGTTATTCAACGCATTCAGTAGAGCAGCAACGTTGAAAATCAATTCCTGAAGCTAGCACTGTAGCACATGCCGCGGATTCATCACATGCAGAATTGAATCGCTAGTGTGTTAGCTCCAGGATTCGTAACCTGTGCTGCGAACCATGTGCTAGCTCCAGCTCCAGTTATTCTACATGTTACATGTTACGATCTTAAACACAAATTTGACTTAGATTCGAAACAAATAGGCCTATTTGATAGAGCTGTTGTGGGGGAATAATTTCGATTAGGGTTGTGCACATTTGTCTGCAAAAACGACAAAAAAGTGAACTAAGATTTGGGAAAAAGTGGGGGGGCAAGTGCCCCCTCTTGCCCCCCCCCCGTAATCCCGCCCATGCCTACTGTAGTTAGTTAGAACTCACATGAAGTTAGCATATCATCCATCGCTACTAGAAGTCAAAGCATTTGACATATTTGGCATGCATGCATGTGTAACAGACCTGTTAGCTAGGACATGAACAGGATGTAAACACTATGAAGAAATGTTTATAGAATTACCAAAGAAAACAAACCAAAATACAAAAATAGCGTGCACCAATCCCATGTAACATTCAGTTATATATAGCTACAGCTTTATGTTTGTGAAATGTAGTTAGACCCATCAGTGCATGGTTTAACATGGTTGATCCCAGGAATCTCTATTTCCATCATGTAACTGGATCATTTTGTCAGATTCTTTACCAAGATTATAGTTTGTGCTTGTTAAATAATAGCCCTTAGATGCATTCACATAACATCAATTTCAGTATGAGCCCAGCATTTTGTGTAGATTTTATGACATGTAATGAAAGTTTTCATTGCTAAAAATCTTGTAACAGTGTAGTTCATTATACTAATGAAGCAATGAAGAAATTATTCGCAGATAACCATTCTTACCAGCATTATGTTATTAAAGGGAGTGAAGACTCGCGCACAAAGAAATGTCTGATGCTGGTAATCTGACCTAGTTTCAAATGAGGTGTAACAGAACTTCCGAGAAGTGTTAGACACCACCATCGATCCCAGAAAATACACACACAGCTTGCTACCGTTGGTAATTAGACACTAGTGTACAGTCAGTACATACAGCTACGGTCAATACCCACAACACAGTGTACATAGCAGTGATGGACATCTCAGGTCCAGATAAAAGATAACAAGGTATGACGTTTCATTACTGTCTGCATTTTGTAGCGACAAGAAGAAAACTTCACTTGCAAGCAACGGAAAGTTAACTTTTTTCAGAAGGCAGCACTCGGTTTAATAACGCCTCTGTGTGTTACATCATGTGTACAACTGTTACTGCACATTCATTTTATAGCAGGATGACACAGGCCTCAACATTCAGGCTGTTTACTGGCTCTAAATGTCTGCATTTTTCTGACAGTGCCAAATTAAAGTAGTTTTTTCTGTAAATTCAAGGAAAATGCAAGTAGGAATTTGATTTAGGCAACAGGTTTCATATGTTCTAGCAGTGGCGGAGCGTCCATACAGTCAGGGGGGCGGATGCCCCCCCTGACGGACTCAAGTGGACTGCTGGCGCCCTTTTCAGCTCTTTACCACTTTTTACTTATTCGCGATTATTGACTTTTTTATTGCGCTCTCATCTACCTATTGACATTTGTCACATTTTGATGGTGAAATTTGGCGACGAAACCTATTTATTCTTCGTTTATCTACAAATTAGCTATGTCCGGAAAGGGTCATTTCCGGCGATCTAGGGAGTATCTTTACTCAAAAAATTTCTGTACGCTACGCGCCGACCTGTGGTGGCGCTCCGCTTAGATAGTGTCGAAAGCGCCCCTGCAGACCATTCTCGCCCCTCCTGACCAATACCCCTAGCTCCGCCACTGTGTTCTAACATGCTTTAGCAAGTGGCTAACATTTGGAAATTCTAGGCCTGTGATATTTTGTTACAAGTTTGCAGGAACATGACATTAGTAATTTCAAATTAACCCTGACCAGTATCTTTTGTATTTCAATAAAAGTATTGTTTACTGTCAGTACACATTTCAATGCCCATACAGTTCAGTTTGCAGGCTGACGCTTTAACCGGAAGTGAAGTGAATTAAAATTGAGTCTTTCATTAAAACATTGTATTCAAATTATTTGACTGTTGAGAAACATTGCAGTGTCATATATTAATATATGTGGCCATGTAGACCTAAAAAAAAAATGAACGAACAGGCTCAAATTCTCAGTGTTATTTTGCTAGAAATAAGTAAACAAAGAGACGATGGTAAGGAAGGCCAATTGATGATGGAATAGATATATTACATCAAAAGGACTTTTGCAAGTCAGTTTTGAACTGTACATTCTTCAACCTGTTTGTTTTATATGACCAATTTGTGCTTACTTTGCTATCCATCCTGTAATTTAAGTGAAAAGAAGATTTGTTTTTCACATTGTAAATAAAACCCCAAAAAACATTAATTCAGCTGATTAAAATATGAAGTTCTTTGTCTTTTCTCTCTTCGCAGACTGAATCCAGAGAGACCCTACAAAGATTTGAAGGAAGCATTTAACTTTGTACCGTGTGAAGCTGAAAGGGTACGACTGATCTTTGAAGGAGACACAAACCCTACCCATAATTATTAGTCTTTGAGATAAAGATAACTAACATGAATTTCCATAAATAGCTAAGAAAAATCTCATTCCATTTGGGAGATATGACAGCTTTCATGCACACACAAAACTGAAGACTTGATCAAGTCGAACTATGACATCATCAAGCGGCACATGCTCCGTCAATTTGTTACGTTTCTCTCTATGCTTTGGAATTGTTTATATGGATTTATGAAGAAGATGGGTTTTGCAAATGCTGAAAATAAAACATTGAAGCTTTTTAAATGACGTCCTAAACAATGGCATTGGCTTCAGGGTCAACACAGTTTAGCACTCCACCTTGAAAATATGAAAAGAAAAACATAGAGAAGGTCAAAGGTTTCAAATCTTAGTAGTACTATGACATCACAGATTAACAAAATGGCAGCTCCCATGCAGGCATGATTTTCCAACAAGGATATGTCCCAAATGGAACAAGATTTGTCGTAGCTGCTTTGGGGAGTTCTTCACAAAGATTTCTGTCATGTAAATTAAAATACTCGTTAGCACCAAATATGCTAGACGGTTGAAACTTGTCACACATGTTAAAGTTTGATGGCTAGGAACTAAAAGTTTTAGAATGAATTTTTTGTTCCCTTGGGGTGGAAATCAAATTGGACTAGTCAAGCTAATGAAGTACATTATTTTCTATGGTATTCAATACTCAAGTCCAAAATAATTTATTTTTTTTATGTTAGTATGAAAAACCAAAATCAAAAGGTCTGCTTTTATGTGAGACATTTGGGAAGCCTTGCATCAGATAAGGACACATGTTAGCTACATCATGGCAGTGGGATGAATGAAGCAGGGTTAAATAATATCTCAACTTAAGACATTTGACGGAAGAACATGAAAAAATTGAAAAAAAAAATCTACATTATGCATAGGGAGGATGTACTCATGGTTAAAATAAGTTGCCAGATACTAGTCACAAGGCAGTATAACAAAGTTAACCTTATATATATGAAGGTCTCAAAGGTTCCTGGGAGATTATTTACAAATTTTAATTACTCAAAATCCAGTCACTTTTGGCAATAGGAACCTATGCATTGTTGGAAAGGTAGTGAAATGAGGTTTCCAATTTTTTTTTATAATTGAGCTAATAATATATGCAAATTTGCAAATGTGGTCATTCTATATACACTGTAATTTGCTTTTCCCATTTGAAATGAGTTTGATGAAATCTTCTAGAATTTAGATAGCTGGATGAGTTCAAGTCATGTTATTTTATACATAAAATAATTTGATGTTTGAAAAAAAAATATATATATATATATATGAACTGTGGGCAGGCAATATATTATCCAGTATCTCATCACAAAATGATATTCAAGATGGTCTATACAAATACAAAGATGTATAGCAGTTTTTTTCACAGGCAACAGTATTTTATAAGAATTTGAATAACTAAATGATTCCCTGCTGAGGTACAATGTGCTGAAATAAAGCGAAAGAGGTGAGCGGTTGAAACCTGTACATCATAGGATACAAAACATTCTGCATAAAGTCTTGTTTCAAATTGAAATTGGCATCGTTATTATCTAATTATTTACTTTTCTAGGCAATTATGTATTGAGATTAACTCTTCTTTCCAGGTTTCAGCTGAACTGGATAAGTTTCCAGTAGTCTCTGATATGAGCAGAGCTCTCCGAAACTTGTTTGATGCCGGAAATACAGTCCAGATGAGGGTCCTGGAAATCATGGGTCTGGGCCTTGAACTTGATGTGAGTATTAAGAAGAGGCGATAACGATTCTATGATAATTTTGCCTGCATAATGTAATTCATTCTTGAAAAGCTACATGGAAGAATAAACCGACTAGTGATAATTCCACAACAGCTACATGGAAGAATAAAGCTAACAGTGATAATTCCACAACAGCTACGTGGAAGAATAAAGCGAACAGTGATAATTCTACAACAGCTACGTGGAAGAATAAAGCGAACAGTGATAATTCTACAACAGCTACGTGGAAGAATAACCCAAACAGTGATAATTCCACAACAGCTACGTGGAAGAATAAAGCGAACAGTGATAATTCCACAACAGCTATGTGGAAGAATAAAGTAAAGAGTGCAGTTTTCTGAGAAAGATCTCAGTTCTTTTGGGTTTCATTTTAAGTTGGTCTTTCATAATATACTCTGCTGAATGCATTGAACAATAATGCTATTTACTTTAATTGCACATGTATTTGAAAGTTGTGGTGTTTGAGGAGAGGGTGGGGTGTTACTAAAGGTAAAGCCAAAAGAACAGTGTAGCTGGTTATATCACCAACTGGATCTGGAATCAATACAAAATTGTGTAGTGTTTTTCACAAATTATGTTCACTCAAGAGTTCAATAATACAAAATCACGAATGAATCAATCTGGTTAATACATACAAAAATTATAGAACATTCATGTCGCTCCCATAACCAAACAAAATATCACCCATTAGTAGTGATATGATGAAAAATTCTTCCTTCTCTGATCTTTACAGGACCCACAATTTTTGGCCAAGAAGCACCAATTCTTTTGCAAAACTGGCACCCTGCGAAGCTTACACTATCCCCGCCTCAACATGAAGGAGATAAAAGATAACCAAGTCCGTTGTGGAGAGCATTCTGACTATGGAAGCATCACGTTACTCTTCCAGGATGGCAAGGCAGGCCTGCAGGTAAGCTATGTAAGCTAACTGGGATATTGCTGATAATACTAATCGTTTATCTGCAGTTGAAAGGCCTACAGACTGTAAGGTTTCTCATGGCTACGTAGCCTTGTCACTTTGTAAAGCAATTATTTAGTAGTAACGGATGTGCAGCTTTGATTAAAAGAAATACTTTCCATACAGTGTGTGAAAACTTGATCTCAAAAGATGTGAGATCGAAAGTAGAAATTTTACTACAACATTTCTTGGTAAAAGAAGAATTTGTGAAAACAACTGTTAAAAAGTCTAAGTTTCAAGAAAGTAGTTGAAAATGTGGAGAGAAAAAAAATCTGAGAATATGTGATGAAATGGTTCAAAGTTTGAGATAAAAATGTTGAAGTATGCTATGTCCTGTCTGTGCCACTGTAGCGTCTACAAAAGGAAAATTCTTGTAGGGAAGATTTCAAAGTGGCCACAGTTGATCACTGTTAATGCAACAGGTCTATGTGAATAGGCCACTGTTGATCACTGTTAATGCCACAGGTCTATGTGAATAGGCCACTGTTGATCACTGTTAATGCCACAGGT
>KN890924.1:10869-21853 GCA_000934455.1 Apostichopus parvimensis
TATTTAACTCTTTTAATTGTTATTATCCTTGCTACTACTAACAAAATACCTTATATCTTCGGCACCTTATATCTGTGACAGGTTACACCAACATCGGAAGTTATTTTATGTAAAAATTATCAAATGCAGGGAGAGGTGTAGCCAAAGGTGAAGGGTATACATGGATTGTGTATTGGTATATGGCCTCTCCCTACCCTCCCCTCCCCCCCCTTCCTACCCACCACCCCCTACAGATGGACTAAACTGAAACACATAATCAAAGTATATTGTCTTACCATTGGCAGTGTCAGCAGTGAATTGGATTCTTTGCGCTCCAGACTGTGAAATTGGAGTTTACCTTCTTGTTGTCTTTATAAATAGCACAGCTAAGTTATTGTGTTGATCAACATCTTGAGGTCACTCTGGTTGGTTACTCGTGGATGTTAAGTGGACAGCAACAAGGGCTGGAATGGGACAAAGATTAGCACAACTTACTATGTTACTTTCGAAGACCTTTGCCAAAATAGTTCATCCATAGTCACACTAGATTGGGTTTAATGACTGATTTCTTGATTTAGCATTTTGTTTATCCATAGTCACACTAGATTGGGTTTAATGACTTATTTCTTGATGTAGCATTTTGTACAACCATAGTCACACTAGATTGGGTTTAATGACTTATTTCTTGATGTAGCATTTTGCACATCCATAGTAACACAGATTCCATCTTCAGTGAAAGGTTGATTCACTTGAGTGTCTAGCATCACAAGGTTTCATGGTCATTCATTATGCAAACTCTTTTGCCTATAGGTCGTGAGCCTCCTAATGCCGAGGTGTTTCCGATCCCCAACCAGGCTGTCACCAGTGGCACTAACGTACAGGTCCAATGTCGTGCAACAGCAGGTTATCCGGCTCCCGAAATTGTTTGGACTAGGGCAGGTGGAGAACCATTCACAGGAAATACCCTGGTATGTTTGAGAAAGTTGGTGGACTGTGATGGTGAAGCAAGCAGGTGGGCTGATGAAGTTATGGCAGTCGGGGTGGGCGGTGGGGGGGTGGGGGGAGGATGGAGCAGGAAGTGGTTAGTTGGTTACAGAAGCGAGAGCTGGAGGGGAGGGGGAGGGGGACTAAACAGAGGGCAGAGTCTGTAGGTGGCCAAACAAAAATGGGTGAGGTAAATCCAACACAGAAGATAGTAGAGCCCTGGAAGGCAAAAACTAATTGATCACCCATCCAAAAACCAGAGTATGAAAATTCTCTCTTTCACAAGAATGTGAAATTTTTATTTATTTAGACTTGAAAGTCTTTTGTAGAACTGATTCAAATTGTGAGTTTTTTTTTAATTTTTTTTTTTTACTATTCAATATTACACAATAACTCTCTGTTTTCATATTCTTTTCCTTTTCTTCTATTCTTTCATAAGGTGGAGAATGGAGTTCTGAGGATAATTGAAATAACATCAGATGAGCAGGGAGTCTACCTCTGCACGGCCACAAATCGAGCTGGATCCGTTCAAATATCCATCACGCTATTGGTATTAGGTGAGTAGTGTAGTAGGTGTGGTGTGCTTGTATGTTAGTGTGATATATTAACCCCCCTGATAGGTTGCTGTTGAAGGACCTATTTGTACCAGCGGGGAAGAGACATCTATGGTTCTTGTACATTTTCCCCGTACGACAATATTAGCAAGCTCAACCAACCTTTAAACTGAGATCATGTGTGGTATCTCTTCCCTTTACCAATGAATAGCGATGCTCACTTGACCTAACATCGTCAAAATGACATGTTTACAGTCTCGTTGTAACTGGACTGCAGTTGAGAGTGGATCAAACTGGTTTGGCTCTTCGTCCCCAGGAGTGATCTTGGAAGACTTCTGAAAGAGTATTTATGTATTTTTTCGTAATTTCTCTGATAACTATTTCAGATGCTTTAGGTTTGATTCATTATCATGATATAACCTCAAGCACTCGGAAATAAGACGCTTCAGGTTTGATTCATTATTATGATATAACCGCAAGCACTCAGATATAAGATGCTTCAGGTTTGATTCATTATTATCACATAACCTCAAGCACTCAGATATATGGCACTTCAGGTTTGATTCATTATTATGGTATAACCTCAAGCACTCGGAAATCATTTTTGGTCAACAGAAAGGTTTTAAATAGAATACGGTGCTCAATTGAAACGACTTGCACCTTGGTGAAAATACAATTCACCATCACATTCTTGGTTTTTTTTTTTTATCAGGTCTTCCACAAATCACCATTTCACCAGAGACTAACCCAGCAGAATACGAAGTCGGGGAGCCGGCCATTTTAGAATGTTACGGCACAGGTGACCCCGTCCCTAGCGTCCATTGGATGAAGAGAGACGACCGCGTCGGATTGACACTGATGGACTCGTATGACTTTGAAGAAGGTCGAGCCGTTTACTACCTACCAAAGCTTAGGGTCGAAGATTCTGGTACTTATGTGTGTAGGGCAGAGAACACTGCAGGATTTGTGGAGAAATCCATGGTCTTGAATGGTAAGTATCTCGAGGATAAGAACTGCAATAGGAATTGTCCTTAAATAGTAGGTTTCTGCTGAGCAGAATGACAATAAATCTATTGTCTCAAGTAGTAGGTTTCTGAGGAGAGTGACAATAAATCTATTGTCTTGAATAGCAGGTTTCTGAGCAGAGTAGCAATAAAGCCATTGTCTTAAATTGCAGGTTTCTGATCGAAGTAACAATAAATCAATTGTCTTGAATGGGAAGTTACTTAAGGACAATCATAGATTAAGGAACTGTTTTGGATAAATCCATTGTCTCAAATAACAGGATTCTGAGCAGAGTGGCAATAAAGCTATTGCCTTGAATAACACATGTACATATGATGGACAATAAACAAAAATAATGAATGTTAAATCAAAGCAAGTGACTTTGAGTAAACAAAAACAGAAAATAATTTAATCTTGGCAGTGTAGCAGCGTCAATTATGTGAAATGTGGAAACAAAAGATGATGTCCTGGCAGCCTGGCTGCATTGAGCTGCAGCCTAGCTGGCAAGGCTGAATCATTATCAAACAATATAGATTATCTCAGCAGTCTAGCAGTGTCAATAATGTGAAATGTGGAAACAAAAAAATTATGTCCTATGCAGCCTGGCTACATTAAGCTGCAGCCCTGTGAGCACTTTACCTTTTGACTAGTTGCCTCTCTCATTTGTTCATTTTCGTACCCTAATCACAGTTGCCGAAAAAGTTGCCCCGGTCGGACCACCAGAGATTGCGATTGACGTTATGGAGTTGACAATCATTGAAGGAGGCAGGGCGGTTTTCACTTGTTCATCTCCAGGTAAGTTAACTTAATATCATCCATGATCTGTTTTGTATCATCTCTTAAAGTTTACGCACATATTTTGTCAGTTTAACTTAAAGTATATGTATCTATTCTTATTCTAAACAAGGCATACATATACCAACGGACATATTCATTTCTCTGCCTTTCTTCACCAGGATCCCCGGTAGGAACTTACAGCGTGACATGGCGGCGAGTGGGAAAGCCGATGCCCGGTGTTGTGTCGGTCTCAGGCGGCGTTCTCACCTTCCCAGCTACCAGATCAGATGACAGTGGACAGTACTACTGTGTGGTTGGCAACGAATTTGGATTCATGCAAGAATTAGTCACTCTTTATATCTTGTGTAAGGGAATTTTAAAATTATTTGGAAGTTTTTGTTTACTTCGACCCTTTCCTTCCTGTGGTCTTGGCCTACCCATCCCACACCCCTATTCATACCCCCAATCCTATTCGTATTTCTAATCCTTATCCTATCCTAATTCTATCCTTATTCTATACTAATCCTATCCTAATTCCTATCCTAATTCCTAATCCTATTCCTCCCTCTTCCCATTCCTATTCCTTTTCCTCCGTCTTCTTGTTAATTATGATCAGCTTGAGGACATTATTTACTTTATGATAATATTCAACAGCGCCACCAATCGCCACGGTGATGCCAGTTAGTCAGACGGTCACAGCTGGATCGTTCTTCCGAATATCGTGCATGGCCGACGGAACTGATCCAATCTTTTACGAATGGTCCAAGGTAAGGAAGCTGTTTACAATCATTATATAAGCTTTCCACTCATTTGAATTAATTTAGTTAATGCTAGATGTGTTTACTGCTTGTACAATACAGTCTTCAATAGTTTTGTGCTATGTTAGTTTTCTAGTATTTTCTTACGTTATACAGTTTTTCATTTCACTGTACTGTGTTAGTTTTCTAGTTTTATCATATATGTATATACATTATACAGTTTTCTATTACTGTAATATCTTACAGTTCTCTAGTATTATCATCATATATTGCAGTTTGCTGGTATCATCATTTTCTTTATGTTATATGTTTGACCCACCCATTCAGGTCGGAGGACAGCTCTCTCCTCACGCCCACGATGTAGATGGCATGCTGGAGATCACTAAGGTTACGGCTGCAGATGCAGGAGAATACAGATGTCTCTCCCAGAATGAAGCAGGCCGATCAGAGGCATTCGCATCAATCACAGTGCAAGGTAACAAACTTGCTGCTCTCTGCAGAATGAAAACACGGAGCCAAGACCTACAAACATTCACAGTAGATGTCACCCAATAAGAGTAATATTCAGGCATGAGCTTTTTCCACAAATTCGCGGAATATCCGTGATTTCTTTTCTACCTCGGTGACAAAAACTATTATCCTAACACACTGTAGCATAAGCAAACTGGAGCCTATACCGCAATTTTGCAAAATTTAGCAAAAATTTTGCAAAATTCCGTGATTTTTTTTTTACCCCAGGCTCATCCCTGAATAATAGGTTTCCTGTCACAAGGCATGATGAACAGTTTGAATATCCTGTTTCTGTTTAACAAGGCAACATATAAAAAGAAAAGCTGCAGCAAATGCAAAATCCTGCTCAGCTGCAAAATCCTGCTCAGCTGCAAAATCCTGCTCAGCTAAGATGCATCAATATCGAGCGATAGGGATTATCTCTGCAGTCGTGCCTATTGTCTGCCTGACGTAATGTATTGTGGATCTTACAGCTTAAACAGAAATAGGAACCTTCGTGTAACTCAAAGAGTTAAGATATCATCGACAAGGAATGGAAGTTGTATTTTGCTCTCAATACTTTGATCATTCAACTGAATTGTTTTTTATGTTCGCAGTGTCACCACAGGTCACCATCACACCCAGTTCAGACACAAGGGCAGTCGGTGCCTCTGTAGAGTTCCACTGTCAGGCCACCGGTTCCCCACCCCCACAGGTCATATGGAGTAAAGAAGGGGGGTCGCTACCTCTCTCTCATAGCATGCAAAACGGAATACTCACGTAAGTCCACACTTTCATATTCACTCATCAACTGATATATTTTCCAGTCTTGTTCCTTTTCTCTGTATCTCTCCTTTCGTGTAAACCTATCATATTAAGTGGGCGTGTTATCCTTTCTAAAAAATGAGCAATCTAGTTGAGACTTTTTTTTCTTCCATAACAATAATGAAAACCAATGTTAAAAAAGAATAATGTAAACCACTTTTGCTCTGCTGCTGATTTAATACTATTAATTTAGAAAATTTAGAAATATCTCCTTTAAGTACAAATAATAAGGTGTTTTTCATGATTCCTAATGTAAATATGCTGAGTTAACCCCCCCCCCCCGCATAAAAAAAAATAATAAAAATAATAATTGCTTATAGCATCAATGTAAAGGAGATCTGTTAAATAGCTTTCTATGTCATGTGAACCGGAGTATCTTCTTAATTAAGGATATTCCACTGATTACAATTTTTTTATTTTTCCTGATTAGTTTGAGCAATCTTCAACCAGGAGATGATGGTGTTTATGTCTGCACTGCCACAAACAGAGCTGGTTCAAAGAAGATATCTGCCCGGTTAGCTCTGCAAGGTAAAGAAATAATAGCTTTCATGATTCTCCATTGAAGTATTTTCTTAACTGTTTAACTGTGTTTACTTTGTTTACTTGTACAAATGAGAACTGGTACTCCAAATAATTAAAAGAATTTTTTCATTTCTCTGTTTTTATTTTTGTCTATACACATCCCTGGCCCAGTTTTAACTAAACAGTCTGCATTTTATCGATGTTTACTCCTAGCTGCTAATTATCTGAGTTAATTAACTCGGGGCTTTCATTGTGTTAGTTTTCATGCACTTCCTGAACTGATTATGTTCAACTCAAAATAGGTTAAATTCATCCTTCCTCCATCTGGAGAAGTTAAATGAACAAAGAAATATTTGTTACATGACAATCTATCTGAAACTTTGACTAGCAACCCTTCTCGATATTCCGTAACTTTACGACTGACTGATTCCAGGGAGTGCCCGGAATCCATCTTCTGAATTTATTGCGGCACTAAAAATAAGCTGCAAATAGAAGTTCGCTCAAAGCGAGGTACATAGTGGAAAAATCTACTGATATTTCCATGTGAAAAATCACTGCATGAAATGGTACAAAAAGCTGTTAATTTGAACGTCCACAAGTTGTATGCATGGTGGCGGTAAACATTAACAGCCATTAGCATGGCATCAGTGACTCATGAAAAGCTGTATATACAACTCGATTGGATGGTAATTGCACCAGTTGCTTGCAGAGCATCTCCAGTGAGTATATTCATTGACGACGTACGACAAAATCGTTTCAACAATTCTCTGGTCCGTTCTTTTCTCGTACGATTTCCAACAGCTCCACCTGACGTTGCCATCACCGTCAATGCCGGGTACCAGTTTGTGGCCATCGGGGAGTCTGTCAACTTTGAATGCCGCGCCAACGGTGACCCAGAACCAGTCATCAGCTGGACTAAGATAGATGGCGAGCTACCCATCACCGTGGAGATTGTGGGCGGTTTACTCACCATTCCACAGGTTCAGCTGTCCCACTCTGGTCTCTACAAATGTACGGCTACCAATGCCGTTGGCAGATCTTCTGAGGTGCTCCTGTATGTTCAAGGTGAGTAGGACACAGCCTGCACCAGAGTTGTGTTCACCTCATAGGAATCACCACAGAGTGATTCACACATTGATGTATTAGTTGAACTTCCCCTTTAATACCACTTTCTAAAGAAAACGACCCAAGTAAAACGGTCAAAACACGGTCGTCACATGATCATTGTTTCCTCGGTTGCTTTCCGTTTCACCCGGTCAACCCCAAAAAATATCTACTCCTCGGATGAAAAAAACCTCCACCCCCTTCTTTTCTGTCTCCGCAGCGGCCCCCCAAATCAGCGTCCAGCCCGAGACCAGGTCAGTATCCATCGGTGCCTCTGTGGTTTTCACGTGTTTTGCGAGCGGTTTCCCATTCCCCGAGATCACTTGGTACAAAGAGGATTCAGATCTCTTCCCAGACGACTTTGAGATCGACAGCGGTGTCCTGACTCTGAGAAACGTCAAGAAGGAGGACGCAGGAACGTACGTCTGTTCAGCAACGAACAACGAAGGAACAGTGGAATACAAAGCAAACCTGATCATTGGAGGTAAAGAGTTTAATAGTTACATCATCACGATTGATAATGATCATAAAGACCCCCCCCCCCTCCAGCTCCAGCCCTCTGTCTTGTCTGCAGCAACTTTAATAAGAGTTTTGCAGTCCTGGATAGTTAATGATCTGAGTCAGTGTTTATGACCATCTGTAACAATTTTGTTTTTAAGTTGATGTTTAAGTTGATGTCCACAGACTTTTGTATAACTATATAGGAACAGCTTTGGGGGTTTTCACTTGGAAAGTGTTAATTAAGTAGAAAGTAGATGGGTGTACAATTGAGGAGGCAACTGTACTCTTTCCAGCCCAAAGGCTGAATCATCTTGCCAGGCTGAGGTAGTTTAATGATTCTTCTTCATTTAGGACTGATTTGAAACGAAAACCTTTTGTCAGAAATGTCTAGAATAAGTCCTAGGTTAACTCATTAGACAGTCTGCTGTATGCCTTGGAACACTGGAGTACTGGTTAAGCTGACTTTATACTTAGTTTCCCTGAGTCCAAACCCCCTTCCCCCCCCTCCCCCCGGTCATGATATTACAAAAAAAAGATAGAAGTACTGAAGTAAGATATTTTTGGGTATTTGTTGAGAGAGGAAAATGTACTATTCCTTGTTCTTTTGACAGATCTGGTGCCTTACTTCACTCAGATGCCTCAAAGTTACATTAGCTACCCGAAGCTGGCAAATGCTGCTTTTGAATTTGAAATAGTCGTCTCCTTCAAGCCAGAGAGTCCGGAAGGTATCGTTGTCTGATTAATCATATTTTTTACAGAGGGCCGGAAAAATGTTAGGGGAAATTATAATCATTTCTAAACAAAAAACACCAGAAAAAAAACATGAGTCCTCGGTCACCCAGATATAAATTGAAAACGTTTGGGAGTTGATACGGACGAAAGACTGTACAATTATGAGTGATGTTATACCCTTGTGATTGGATGAAAGGAAAATGGAACTGACTTTTCACATCATACATATTCATATCCGACCAATTCATACGCTGGATTTACGCCAACCTGTTTTACCTTCTTTTCTCAGGTTTTGGTTTTGTACAGGTATAACAAGGTAAAGAGTGTTATGGGGAGGGGGAGGAGGAGGGAGGGGGAGGGCGGGTGCTGGTGGGAAAGTCTGGAGTGTTCCTTGAGACTATTGACATGACCATTGAAGTGTAAATTACTTTCCTAAATTGTTATTTATATTTCGACCTGTATAAAGTTTCCTAACATTTGACCTTTGTCGTACCAGGTTTGATCCTTTACAATGGCCAGTACTCACAAGCAAGCAGCGACTTCCTCTCCTTTGGCCTCTCTGGAGGACACGCTGAATTCCGCTTCAACCTTGGCGGTGGTGCCGCGATCATCAGGAGCGAGGAACCGCTGGAGTTAGCCCGGTGGCACACGGCGACCATCCGAAGGGATGGGAGGAATGGATTTTTGACAGTCGACGATCAATATGAGGTGAACGGTACATCCATGGGTGCATGGAGGGGCCTGGACCTGGTCCAAAATCTCTACCTGGGAGGTGTCATGTTTTATGAAGATCTACCTTTACATGTTGGTTTCAACACTGGTTTCATTGGTGAGTCATTCAACATGTTGAAAAGTGGGAATGGTTTAACAGTTTTTATATGGTTTTTTGTGAGTGTGAATTTTGGTGAAGAGATTTCAGCCAAGGTTAGATTGTGTTGCTATGCAAAAGTTGATGGAAAAAAAAAAAAAATCCATTTGGTTTTAAGTGCTACTAGTTGTTGGGGAAGGTGAATTGTTTGAAATGGAGGTGAGTGGATAATAGTTATCAATATTTTCATATTATGCATTTTTATTCCATAATCCATTAAATTATTATCAATAATAATTTAATCCTTTGATCTGATAAGCCGAAAACATTCCACCTCCTCAAGATGGACCTTCGGTCGGTGTGCTTAGATTTTCCTCTGTATCTAGGACCGCTCAATTAATACTACCCGAAACCTAGCCGAGAATATGTCGATAAAATTTCAAATAACACTTTATCCAATCTTGTAGGTTGTGTCAGCCAGCTTAAGATCAATGACTACAAAGTGTTCTTGACTTCTGGTGCCATCTCCATGGTCAACGTTGAATCGTGCGAAACCTGTCTGACCGTCACCTGCGACAACGGAGGGGAGTGCCAAGAGGCCTTCACGGAGAACGGTTTCACGTGCAGATGCCTGGAGGGATTCACAGGGTCTGTCTGCCAACACTCATTAGAGATTCAGCGTTGCCTCCCCGGTAAGTCCTGCTAACACACATCCTCTTATCCCTGTTAATTTATCGCATGTACTGGGTCGACAAATGTCTGTTGTATTTTAAACTGTTTTTTCAGTGGATATTGCAAAATAATTCCACGAAAGGTCAGATTTTTTTCTCTGTTCTTAGCAGTGCAGTTTCGTCATGTCTCGAGTTAAAATTGGCAAATTCTCAAATTGATGATAACGTCAAGTGCAAAGCAACGTATAGATTTTAAGCGCTCTTTCGTGAGCGGAAAATGTTAGGCAAATGTTTCCTGTACAGTCCATACACTAGTAGGGTCTTGCTCATATTAAAAGTTGAAGAAGCATTTTGCAGTTTGCCAGATACCAAATATAAACCCATAACCAGACACTGGCCAAATTAAATTAAGACCCATCTTTTCCTTCTGTCCCCAATTGGAAGGTTAAATGATTGAGTAGTCAATGAATTTGATTTGACTCTCATTATCATGTAGCCCGGACATTTAGTATTAATCACATCAAAAAAACACAAAAAAAGTTTAAATTTATTTTGTATGTTAACGCCATGATTTGAAATGAAACATGACATAACTGTGATGCTAACGATCTGCACTGTTATTGGATTGTAGTATCGAAAAAGATTTAAGAAACTAAAAAAAATTATCAATACCAGCTTTAAAAAAAATGGTGCATTTACACCTGCCATCCCTGTGTTGCTGCGGTCTGCGTCAACAAAAACAGGAAGAAACGAAATTAACTATTACTTAGTTTTGACATATTTGGACTTGATCAACCTGTTGTTTATTTTTCTTCGTAGATTCCTGCGGTGAAGGTATGTGTGTGGAGAGTACAGACGCAGCGGGATTCAGATGCGTCTGCCCTCCCGGTCTGACCGGCGAGAGATGCGATATCGGTGAGTGAGCAAGATGTTATTCTAATGTTGCGTAGTTTATTAATTGCGCATTATGGGATGCCGTAGATGCAAGTAATAAAGAAAAATATCTAAACTGGTGATTAGATTTGGGAATTTTTATGTAGCCTTATTTTTAGTTCTTCTGAAGCCTTTCTTAAATTTGATTCCTTTTTCCTTTTTTTTTTTTTCAAAACTGATGAGAGCCTTCTTAATACTGGATTTAATCTGATTAAAGCTGTACGCTGATTAAAATGGTGCCAATTGTTAATGTATATATATAAAAAAAATTATATGAATATTGAACAGTTGTCGATTTCATTCTTTTGGCCGAAATTAGTTTTAGCGAAGTAAGTCATTCAA
>KN890924.1:22223-35348 GCA_000934455.1 Apostichopus parvimensis
ATTTATAGTTAATTATAATAAAAGGGAAAAAAAAGAAGAAAAGAAGTTAAATGGGTATGCTAAACTCGTAGACACCTGGGTAGTGTGGTAAAGGTTTAATACTAGGCAGGTAGAATTTCTTCTAGCAGGTTCTTGTACATTTTATTTTTCTTGTAAGCATTTTAATTCCTACTTTTCATTGTAGTTTAATTCCTTTCATTTCAGATCTTGTACTAGAGTGCCATGATTTCATTCAGGTTATACAGAGACAAATTTCTCCCACCTGCAAGAAAAAAAAAATAAGAATAAAAAAATAAATAACTAGGGCAACTTTCACACTGATCCTACAGAGAACAACATGTCCAACCCCCCCCCCCCCCAAAAAAAAAGAAACCCAAATGAGTGACAATCAAGAATTTGGTATATCTCTTCAATATCTTGCACCTTTTGGTCACTTTGGAGACAAAAATATTTTGTTTATTTGTTGGAAATTTCAGAACAAAGAAGTTGCATTGCAATTTAGGATTAAAAATTTGTTTGTTTTCTTTGGGAAGGAAAACTGGAGGAGAGCTTTATGTTCCGAAACAAAGTAAAAATTGGGCGTTGTTCTCTGTGACTTAAACAAAAGAAAGGCTTTTTTCTCTGTGACTTAAACAAAAGAAAGGCTTTGTTCTCTGAAACAATTTGTAGGAAGACAAAAGCTTTGTTGTCTTATAAAAATGAAAAGCTTTTTTCTATGGGCCAATCTAATAAACAAACCCGGGAAAATCTTAATTCTTGTAACAGAAGGGAAAGGTTTTGTTATCAAAGTTGTGAAAAAAGCTTTTGTCTTCTGAGACAATGGGGAATATATGAGCCTGCATCCCTTAAAAACCTGAAACCACAAGACTTTTACAAATCTTGACATAATTTGGAATTTTCTTTACATATTTAGAAAACTTCCATCTTCATGTATATTCTGATGGCTATGAAAAATGGTAGGTTTGTTTAATCCATAGTAGCACATCACGTATTGGACCCCCCTCCCACACCCAGCCCCCACCCCATACATTTAGTACAATGTATATTCCAAGTCGTATATATACACTTCTTTTTGTTATTATACTGCATGAGAGTGTGTCTAGATTTATCGTTTCTGCCCGGTCACAGGGGCCAATCGATCTCGACCTAACCTACGTGAGGTCGTCGGTAGCAATGCATGTTATCCAATCAGTGCCTGTTCCTACACACAGATTTACCTGTAGGAACGGATGATTCAGATTACGAGGGGAGCGGTTTCGACAACGACATTCACATGCAAAATGATTATGGTACCTTTTTCTGTTGCAAAAAAAACCATTTTGCTTTTCCTCATTTCTTATTATTCCTCACTTTTTTCTTCTTGGCCTAATTTTGACCTCTCATCCTTTACCGCTAATTTACGTTTAACCTCCTGTTTTTCAATGCTTTGTTTTTTCTCTCCTCCACTGCTTCAACCCAGACTTGCGTTGCCGTCCTTCTCTCTCCGCAAAATTTCCAAATTCTCTCTTCGTATTATATTCACCCTCACTTTACAAAGACATTTGTCTTCAATATATTTTCTCTTCTTCCTTTCTTTCTCTCCTGAACTGTGATCATACCTTTCTTCTCTGTGGTAGTTTCTTCCTGCCAATAATCTCTCTCTTTGCCCCCCTCCCTCCCCCCTCACAAGCTGTCTTTGTCAACTGGTTTTGCACCCACTGGTTGGAACACAGAAAGTGTCTCTATTCGTCCTGGATTGGAAGTGATCTGTTATATCTTATAACACTGATGACACAAGTTATTCCTTAACTTTCCTCTCGTGACTTCCATTAACGAACGGTGTTTGAGTAATCTTTGGTGTATATCGTTGACCTTTCACCTTTGGTTTTGTTTTCTGTGGGGGCACCCTTTGTCATATCTATATTACTCTTCATAATATATATCACAGAAACCTGCCAACGGCATTTACTCACCATTTAAAATATCGATACATGAATACATTTTGGGGGCGGTTCCAAAAAAGTTTGCAAAACATTTTGCGGCAATCAAAAATTTGCATTTCATTAGAAAGTTTGTGAGTGAAACCAACATGGAAAAGCATTTTGTTTTTCTCATTTATCTTTTTAAACATCTAATCCACGAAAGTGAAGACCTCTTCGTGTTGGATGTGCCGAGTAGGGCACCCAGATTGTTCGATTTTTCTAAAAAGACGACATGAATAATTCCTGATTAATAACAAGTAGGGTAACCTCAGCTGTTGAGTTCCTTGAGTAACATGCTTTCCCTTTTCCCTGTGTATATGTAAGCAGTGTGAATAACTGTTGCAATTGTGACCCCCTTAATTGTGACGTGAATTTGAGCATATTAAATTAGAATGTTGAAACTTGTGCCTGTGTTAGTAGAATAGAGATCTCTTATTGTATTCCCAGCTTGTTCAGTAGTCGCCTAATTAGACGCGATTCGTTAAAGTTTGCGCATTAAACACCCGTGAAGTCTGTTGTCTCGTCCGAGTGTGTGATGTTTTCAGGTTGATAGGATCGAGATGACATCAAATTGTAGGGTCAAGTAGTTACCATCTTTAGTGAAAGATATTTAGGCCAAGGCATTCAAAAAGTTTGTTTTTTCCTTCTAAAAAACGTCTACCATTCATTCTCTACATACGTCATTTGAATTTTTTGCCAAGGAATTGTACGTTTTGTTCAATTTTTGGATTATAGGGACTGAGGAAGGAGGAGAGTTGAGGGGGGGGGGGGTGAGTATGCAGGGGGAGGAGTATGCAGGGATATTCAATTATGATTTGTTTCTGGTAACATTCATATATAACGAAGTATTGTATCCGTTATGAAGGGTACTGAGAAAATCTCAAAGAACCAGGCAAATATTGCCTCAATATTCGCCCCACCCCCATCTCGACTCATCTTCCTCTCACACAGTTTCATGATACATATTGCACTTGGTTCAATTAATCTTTAGTTGCTCATTTTTAAGGACGTGGGGTTTTCACATCCACATTTGGCCTGGGATACCATCATATCCACCTTCATATTACTTTATCTTCTTGTAAACGATGCTTCTTAAACACTTTAATCACTATGTAAATCGCAGTTATATTGCTTCGGTGCTTGGGGTAGTCTGCAGTTACTTGAAGCTGTCTTAAGAAGAAATATAAGGTATCAAGCAACTGGTTCAGCCATCATAAGTATATTTCATCTCCATGGTGACGGTTACATCAGCCGTTTTTGAATAGCGTATCATTTCCTCTAATTTTGCCTACAAACTAGTTGTCTCTGCATGGGGCATTTACATAAACATTACGGAATCATTCATTTATCCATGAAAGGCTGTTATTATTGAGCCTGTACATACTAAATTAGTTAAAGGTTCTATTAAAATACATGGCTGTTTATATATCGGTGAAGACATCTTCTTTGGCTCTAGATTCATCACATAACAAACTCTGCCAATTATAAAAAATTAAAAATAAAAATAAACAATTTTGTAGTTGTAGTCAAGCAGGAATCAGGGTGTGTCTCACTAGTTCCAAAGATGTGATAGGTTTGTCTGCATTGTTTGTTTAATCTGATGTAACTATTTATGTTTGTCTATTGTTCTACAGTCAGACCCTGCTTTAAATTATCACTCTTTAATACTTGTTCAAACACCTTACAAGCAAACTCCTTGTACATAATTACATTATCATTTTAATGTCTTTCATGTTGAATAAGTGATCTTTGAGGCCAGTCATTGTGAAAAGTGCTTTTTTCTTGACAGTTTTATTTTTAAGATTAGAGGCTTACACATTAGCCTTATAATTATCTGCTTTTATATAGTTGCTATATGAATATAATGAATATTAATGAAGTGCTGTGTATACTGTATAATTGCGACATGAATATTCATGAAGTTATGTGCATAAACTACAGATAGGTAAGTAATGCCGCTTGTGTAGTGTAACGCAGACCTGAACTTTGCTGTTATAAGTACTAACTAAAGTTTAATATTTTTTTAATGAAAAAAAGTTATGTTTTCTGGTTGATATGTAGTTTTCATATGATTCAATACACAATTTTTTTTTAAATTTTTTTAAAAAACTTTGTTCGCATTTCTACATTGGGTTAATTAGACAAGGAGTCTTAATCCCACATCAAATATGCCGTCCATTGGATGGTGTAGATGTGATTTCCACATAACATACATCTGAACACATTCTCACGTTGACAGAGGCAGAAACATCATCAATTAGTTAGTTTTTTTAATTTGTAGGACCACATACATCAAACCATCTGCTGCCTCCCGTACATATCTTTCATACTTTAAAATGTTTCATTTTGTTTGTAATCTACCTGTCTCCTAATATTATTCAACCCACTTGTCCCACCTTACAGGTTCCATCATATTTAACCCGTCGTTTGTGGGCGATTCCTACATCGCCTATGAAGGTCTGCTGTTTTCCCAGGATGCTTTGGATATCGCTATGATGTTCAAGCCCAACACCAATGACGACGGTCTGCTCTTGTTCAACGGGCAGCGCTCGAGGGGGGCAGGCGACTACATCGCTCTGGTCCTCCTTGACGGCAAACTTGTCTTCCAGTATGACAGTGGTTCTGGTAAGTTAGACCGTTACTTGATATTACTTGTGAGAGTAATAGTTGAGTGAAGCAGGCATCGCATTGCTCTGGTTCTCCTTGGAGGTAAACTTGTCTTCCAGTAAGAAGGTGGTTCTGGTAAGTTAGACCGTTATTTGATAATAGTTGTGAGAATATCAGCTGAGAGAAGCAGGCATAGCATTGCTCTGGTTCACCTTGGTGGTCTACCCTCTTTTCAATATGACAGCAGTTCCTGCAAGTTAGACCTTTGCTGGAAATTTCAATTTAGGGCAAGTTTGAAATCTTTTCAATTTAGAAAGTCATATCAGATGGGAAACTGTAGATTGATCTTGGATAAAAAGCCCACCTTACTATGACCCGGCCGGGGATCGAACCCGAACCTACTGATTGCTTCAAATGCCACCGCCTTCATCCACTCGGCCACATTCTGAAAAGTTTTGAAAATTTCTCCTGCACTCTTATTAATCCCTTCAGTAGTTTGCTGGATTTAGTTAAACTGGTCAAATTTTGGTCATTAGTCGAACTGACAGTCCTGCATTTGAAGTAATTTTTTCTTCTTCTCTTTCTGTGTTTTCTCAGGCCCAGCAATCATCGTCAGCAACGAGAACATCACATCCGGTCAATGGTACACCATCGAAGCCCACCGACTCGCCAAGGAAGGGTCACTGGTGGTCAACGAGGGAATCGCCGTGAAAGGGATTTCACCGGGCAGCAGTCGCGGTCTCAACTTACAGTTACCTCTGTACCTCGGAGGAGTCAACGATTTCATTGATATACCCAGATCTCTCGGTATACAGAAGGGATTTGTGGGCTGTATCACTGAGGTAAATCACATCGAAAGGTTAAACAGTCAAGGCGTAACCATGGAATCCTTTTTAATAATTATTTAAATATCGCAATTTTTCAGCAGCTTCTTTCCATTTTAAGGCCAAAAATATTTCTCACAAAAAAAAATTTGCTTGAACAGAAAATTTACAGCTGAGTTTCTTTGTTACATTAATATTTTTAAAATAAAATAAAACTGTTAGCAAACTGCTTATCCACTAGAGAGCCTGTGTAGGAGAATGCGTAAAAGTAAGTTGGCCTGACGTTTCGATCCTAGCAGGATCTTCTTCAAAGGCTAAATGTCAAGTAACAGTAACAGACAGGACAAAAACACGCACAGATTACAGACAGGTTAATGAGCATGGTGAACACAAAGAGATATTTTTACAATCGTTTACAATCTTAACCAGGTGTGTTTAGTCGTTAAAACAGGCATCATCTCTTTGTCTGTGACCTTCTCTTGACCTTTGGTATTCTCATTGCAGAGGGTGTACAGTCAACTATACAGATGAATGACATAGTTTCTGTAATGTTGACAATGGATGCCAAAATTGAGATTTTAATTGTACAGGAATGGAATATTGATTTATTTTCTTTTCTTTTCCTATTCCTTAGGTTGAACTCAACGGAGAGCCTTTTGATCTAGTTACATCGGCCATTGGTAATAGCAACGTTCAAGAATGTACCGACATAGCACCTTGTGAAAAGGAGCCCTGCGAGAATGGCGCCACCTGCCTTACCATCTCAAACTCCCTCTATAAATGTGTGTGCACGGAGGAGTACACTGGTAAGTTGTGGCAAGAACACAGTAGTCAATTCTGGCCACTGTTGAGGAGCACAGTTAGTTTCCAAGTGGAATTCAAATAGAATATCTGATATCTCACTATAAAACATACCTTGAAATAGCAGATTGGACTAGAATCACTCTGAATGTCGGAAAGATGGTAAAATGTCCTTCTTTCAGAAGCTTAAACTTATATGTCCTTTTTAGTGAAGCTAATGTTTTAATGTCCCATCATTAGCTCAGCATTGATATTTTCTTGTGTTTTGTGTTTTGTATTTTGTATTTTTGTTTTGCTCTTTACTATTGTGCTTAATTTTTATTTCATATTTTTTATAAATTTCTCATTTTACGACATTGAGCTGTGAAGCTTGTGAACAGTTAAGCTCAGTTTCAAATCATCCAATAAAGAACTTATATTAATGAAAAGGATGAGGAATTGTTTGATCGAAAGAGTGGTTACCATCAGATTGCAGTCAAAGTATTACATTTTGAGTTCTTTTATTCACAGTAAAAGGGTTCCGAGTGGATAAAAGTGTTCGCTGATACAGAGAATCAGTGCTAAGAGCTTGAAATAAGTAACAAGATTTATCTGTGTGATCTTACAAGCCACTATAACAGTGTGGAGTATGTATCTTTACATATCCATCCTAAGTACGGGGCTACATGTAACAGGTGCTTTTATTACCTTTAGCAGACCCAGTTTTGAGTCTCACAGTGAATGAAAGAAAGTTAGGCTTGAGCTTGCCAAATTATAAATCTCAGAACATTTGTTCTTAACGTACACTTACACCATACACGGTATACACTGTGCAGCTACTGTAGTCATCGAGTGTTAACATTTATGCCTCATTGGCTTCCATACTAAGCATTGGTACATGTCACATCATTATTAGGTGAATGTTCAAGTACATGGATGAGGGGTAATAATGGTCATTGGCAGTGAGTTACTATTGGCATTATACTTCTTTAGTGTGTTAGTCACCTTTCTCAGTGAGTAAACGGTTTTGACGAAGTAGGCTTTTCAGCATAATCCGATTTTAAACAGGCCCCGATTATTTGTCTAAGATGTTTACTAGGCTTGTTTTGTCATACCGCATAAGAAGCATATCTGCTACTACTTTAAACGTTCCCGCCACCCGCACAAAACAGTTTGGCAACTGTGTATTTTCTGTAACTGGTGCCAGGCTGTGGAACGACTTGCCGTCTTTGGTTGCTAATCAGTCCACATTTCTCTCTTCTAAAAAGCTCTGAAGATAGTTCTCCTTAATGAGGCCTTTAAGTAATCCTCTTTTTCTTTTTCTGTCTTGTTGCTGTTTTGTTCATTTGTATGTTTTAGTTTTTCCTTGTAAGCGCCATAGAATGTCGTTTTAGTTATGGGGCTATATAAATGCCTTATATACATATTATTTTAGTTTGATTTCTATTTGCATACAGGTATTCATTGTGAAACCTTGGTTGGTCCTTGTCTATCAGCCGAACCCTGTGAAAATGGTGGATCTTGTCTACCCATCGGTGCTGATGCATATCAGTGTATGTGTCCACTAGGATTCTCAGGCTTGAACTGTGAAAAAGGTAAGCTAGATTTTAAGACGAAAAATATGAGAGTTTCAGGAAAAAAGCAATGCTTTCGTAGATTCTTCAATGAAATGTTTATGCTTGATGTAAAACAAGAGATTGTGTAAATGAATAATTATTGTGGACCATTGACATCATTTTTTGTGTAAAAGTATGTTGGCCTGACGTTTCGATCCTAGCAGGACATTATTTTTTATAGCGTGACATCTACGTAATATCGAATAAGACTATCTTCAAGTTGTGATTAAATTCTAAGAGTATTTTAGAATTTGACTACAAGTATAAAGACGTTTTGATGTATAAGGCAGTTATTATCACCATGGAGATGATCAAATTGAGTATGTGGAAACATGATTATGAAACGGATGGATACTGTTGCTATGATACAACATCAGCAAGATATAAAGAACTGAACTGAACTTGCAGACGAAAGGCTTGGGTTCAAAGACTACTAGATTACAGAATTAGTGCCAGCCGGCCAGCCGTTTGGATAATTATTTCCAAATATTCTTGACACCGACAATGATGTCATAAACCATGATTCATACATGGGTTCATTCATGTTCATATCTTCATAAGATTTGTCATATCCAGGGAAGGTTTTGTCCCACTGATACACCATCTCAGAATGGGTGCGTCTATTTCAGCACCGAAAAGTTGAAGTGTTTCGAAGGCACCAACTTCCCCCATAAACAAAAGAGGTGCTAGTTTTCTCCAAGTGTTTGTTCCTAGGCTCTCCTAATCATATCTGGTTGTATTTATTTAAACATTAGTCATAGACTTGAGTCATTTATCAGATACATTTCATTCTATTGCAGATGTTACTTTAGAAGATGGTGCCTTCTTCAGCGGATCGGGTTACCTGACATTACCTAAGATGACTATACCCAGGCGCAGAGGGTAGGGATAGTAACAATGAAATATGAACCTAGGTTTATACAACTGTTAACCTTGTTAAAGATATAAACATATATATTTTAAGTTGTAATGAGCTGGAAAATCCAGAACAGTGCAAAAACTTCCTGCCTCAACCGGGATTCGAACCCGGGCCTCTCGCTTATATTCGGACACCCTAACCAACAAGGCCATGGACGCTGATTGTATGTCCAGAGGTTCGAAACCAGTAAGGAAGGTTGTCATTCCACTGTAGGCATTTGGCACCTGTATTGAACAATACTAGTTCTGTTTTGGTGACATATTTTGCCTTACTCTAGAGATCAAACATAATGCTAACCAACTCGAAATCATTTGTGGTTCCTAAAGCCTGATCTCCAAAGAGATACTTTGAACAGACTCTGTTAAATGAATTGAAATGGGAAGACAAAGGCAAATGAAAATATATATATTATATGATATTGTAATGAGTTGAGTATATATATACTGTATATATATTATATATATATACTCTGACAAGATTCTGCCCATATTTTTATAAAACTGTCATCCTTGTCAGTAATAAGCCTTTTTGTTATTGAAATATTCTGCATGACATAATTTCCCTTCTTGATTTTGATCATAGTTGAACTTTTTAACTTTGAAATGAATTCTTTTCATTTTGTTTCTTTCAGTACCAGCTCCGATAAGGAAGTTTTATCATTTAGATTCCGAACTACCGATACGGATGGATTACTTCTATTCCAGGGAGCTGTAAGCCTATCTCACTTTTAGTTTAAGTTATGCTGTATTGGCCCGAAATATGCTAGATATTCAGATATGGTCACTGTGGTCAAAATTCTTTGACTGTGTTTAATTACAACCTTTGAGGAAATTTTCCTCACTGGGACACTCAGTTATCTTGTGTGTTCCTTAGAAATGTCTGAGAACAATTTGGAGAGTAAAGACCTCCAGGAAAGTATTTTTTGAAAATTTCTAGCAATTATAAGTGTGCTATAATTTGGGGCCTATACTGACTACCTTTAAGGGATATTCGAGTGGCAGACTTTGTTACACTTATATAGAAGAGAAAAATGTTCCACACTGTTAGTTATAAACCGCAACTCAATTCCTTGTGTTCAACATATGGTTGAAAATGAAGGTTTGCCTAGTTTGACTGGTAAAATCCTGGATTCCTCACTAGAGTGGATCATAGAAGGAGGTCTGTTACACCATAACAGTTCTGCAGAAGCCTAACCTTACTATTATAACCTTGTTGTTGATTTGTCCTTGAAACATGAGACATTTGGGAATGTTTGAATTATACCTACCAAGGTTCTCTGTATTAAGATTTCATCAAAATGGAACTTTTTTGTAGAAATATCATTTCCCTCTGTGAATGAATTGATCTAACTATTATCAAGAAAAAGAAAAACATCTCCAACTGAATTTCTGTGATGACATCATTCATTCTGCTGTTGCCAGATGCATTCACAAAATATTACCAATTTTGAATCATTCCATATCTTTGTCATACAAAATTACTATAAATTGATGTGGTTTCCACCTAAAGTTGCCAAAAACATCCATCATTTTTTATTTTTAAAGCAATCAACTTTCGGCCACAAAAATTTTCCCTTTTAATTCTATATTTCTACTAGCATAAACCTCTTTTCCCGCTCTTTCTGTACGTGACACCGACCACTACAAGTTATTTACATCTGAATGTGTTCTTTCCTTTTTAGCCTGAAGGAGAAGATGGTTTGAGACAAGATTTTATCGCTATCAGCCTCAAGGGCGGTTATATTGAATTTAGGTAAGGCGATTTCAGAAATTTATTATTAATAGTGAAAGAGTTTTTATCGTTGTATCTCTATTTTGGGGGAGAAGAAGCAAACCTTTCTATGGCCGTAATCTCACATAGTATGTCAAGATCCTGAACTAATTTTGCAGACTACCATGAAGTTTTTTGGGGGAAATTATTCTGTATTTGTACGTTTGCATGACAATTGTTTTGATGTAACCTATATGATTGGGGAGGTGTAACACTCAAAATGTTACTTTGTTTATGGGCTAACTTGCTTTAGCTGCATTGTATCTAATTATTACTATTTTTTCCTTTAATCTCCCACTTTTTTGGGATGGACAAATTTGTAAATCTCCCTATTTTCATGAAAGACAGATTAACAAGTCTATTTGTATGTCTGTAATTTAAGAGTGTACATTCACAAGCTTCTCTCTGTTGTTATTTTACAGCTATAATTTAGGCAGTGGAGCTGCTGAGATCGTTTCCAGGTCAAGAGTCAATAATGGTCAGGACCATACTGTCGTTGTCAGCAGGTAAGGAAAACTTAACAGGCGATTGGTTTAGGTTCAGAAACGTTGGTGGAACACTGATACTCGTGATGGGGGGGGGGGGGGATGAAGGAACGCAAACACACTGGTGCAACTGCATAAGTAAAAGGGGGGTGTGTACCCTAACAAGTGACATACTCAGTAAGATGGCCTTAGATGAGATAAGTGCGGTGGTAAAGTGAACATTTGAATAGAAGTGGACAGATGAGGGTGGGGGAAGGGGTGGGGGAGGGGAGGAACCATGGACGTAATTGTTGAACAACAGTCACAGTATGAAAGACGGCGAGAGAGTCAATGGGAGGGAAGCAACAAAGAGGTGTTATTGATAGATGCTGATACACTGAAGGCGAAAAAAGGCCAAAAGATGAATTTAAATAAATGAGTAACTATACAGTGAAAAAGCCAGATACACTGACATGGTCAGATACATGCAAAGTCCTACAAGACTATACACTTTTATGCATTTCTCATTCAATATAACAGTGGAATATCTTTTCACGTTGTGTTCCTAATTTTTATCTCTTGTATAGAATGAGGAAGCAAGGAATGCTCATGATTGACGATGGAGCTGAAATATTAGGAGAGTCACAAGGATCGCTACAGATGCTAAACATACAAGGCAACTTGTATCTAGGTGAGTCAAGTTTACTGTCCCCAATCTATGGATGCTAAACATACAAGGCAACTTGTATCTAGGTGAGTCAAGTTTACTGTCCCCAATCTATAGATGCTAAACATACAAGGCAACTTGTATCTAGGTGAGTCAAGTTTACTGTCCCCAATCTATAGATGCTAAACATACAAGGCAACTTGTATCTAGGTGAGTCAAGTTTACTGTCCCCAATCTACAGATGCTAAATATACAAGGCAACTTGTATCTAGGTGAGTCAAGTTTACTGTCCCCAATCTTAGCAAGGTTCCTGAGTGGGTGGGTGATGTTTCCTGATGAATATAGGTGGCAGTACTTTTTTTTTTAATCTTAAATTAATGTTCAACATATCATATTTCTTTTGCTATTGGCAAATGAACAAAAGCTGCTATGGTGGTAGGTGTTTGCCAATTGAGGGTAATTGACATATGTTATGTATAGAATAGTGACATAGGTGTAATTTAAGCCAAAACGTTGTAGAATGCAAATTTTCATGATCAGTGAAACCTTCATGATGTGGTGAAACCTACAGTGTTTGTCTGAAGATGTGGAGGGGATTGGTGTGCATGGTGGGGTGGGGGGATTGGGTGGTTGGTTTGTGGTACCGGTGTAATAGATTCGTGTTCATGTCTTGAAACCATTATCAACTATTGACAGGACACAAGCTCCCCTGCCCCCCCCCCCTCCCTCAGTTTGGTTTGGCTTAGTATTGAAATATGTAATATTTGCTGCCAAAGATAATTCACGATTTTGGTAAACCAACTATTCCTGGTCGCCTTGTTTTCCCCTCAGGAGGTGCACCTGATATTAACCTGCTGACCGGCAGTAGGTTCATAGAAGGAGCCGAGGTTTGCATCAGTGATTTAATCGTGCAAGTCGGAGATATGGACCCCGTCTCGGTCAACTTCAAGGACAGCGCAGAGGGAGGGGTGAATGTGGCCGATTGTGTCGTATGAGGAGTCACTCTTTTTAAGTACAATAGTGTTATATAATTAATGTTTAAGATCATCAATATTTTTCAAGGGTGGAGGGGTCTAGCTATCGCACCAGTTCTAGAGGAGGAGGCAGGCAGCAGGATGGTCATTTAAGAGCATGGAAGTTATATGAGTTACATAGTTGTTACTGGTATGGCCTGACCACATTGAGAAGAAGATGATATAGCTAGGAATTTGTTCAGTTCAGTTCCATTCAAAAGCCACCGAGTGGGTCGAGGTGTGGAGGTGATACACACATGATGGGCCTGAGACCAAGTCAAGGTGAAAAAGGGTGATTGTTTGGATTTAATACTGGAGCAATCGGCATGAGCCCAATGTCAGGTGTGTCTACCTGGAGTAGCCTGGAGGTGGGTCTCTGGACAGAACTATCTGTTCCCTTCATCTTGAGGTAAAATCCCACAGTTGGTTGTGCTCATTTCAGAATGCAGAGTTCATTCAAACTGTGAAGGGCTATGCTTTACAAACAAACAGAAATTTTTATTA
>KN890930.1:0-12376 GCA_000934455.1 Apostichopus parvimensis
AGGTTTTACATTTGTAAAGCGCTTTGAGCAGCTTTGCTGATTATGAGCTATATAAATATTACTTATCATTATTATTATTATTACTGCAAATTTTACGACAAAACGTGTAGAATGCATGGGTACCCTCAACTTTTAAGTAAAGCAATTATAATTTTACAGTATATGATATAATTGATGCATATAAATATGCTGAAACTGTGGTACTGCTGGATATCATTACCGAGGAGGCCATATCTGTATTTTCAAAAAACATATTTCCACTTTGCGAAAGACTCATGCAGTTTCCTACATGCTATAAAAGTAAGGTAGAAATATTCGCTATGAGCCTATGAGGAGTGTGGTAGTTTTAGACTAAGTAATCATGCATGATTGCTTTCAATGTGTAAACAGACTCTCTCAAGAATTTGCCTGATTCATGCAACAAAAGTTAACAATATACAGTGTCTACTCATGCCGAGCAAACATTGGGATACTAGCTGCACTGAAGGAAGCCTCACCATTGTTGGGACCGAACGTAATTTTGGTAAAAAAAAAACATAGATGGCCAGAAATGGCATTTCCAGGCAAAATAATATCTCTTAACTGGCTCGAACTCACGATGCAGTTTATATTCAATTGCTAGCAAACAAAATTTAATATAAACTGGTAAAAATCAAGCGATTATCTGCGCTAAATTTAAATACTGGTAATTAAGCTTTTGTGTGTGTGTGTGTGTATGACATGGATCTCTAAGCCATGATAAAGCTATAATGGCAAGGCTCATACAGCTAAGCCATGATGAAGCCATAATGGCAAGGCTCATACAGCTGTATGTGACATGGATCTCTAAGCCATGATGAAGCCATAATGGCAAGGCTCATACAGCTGTATGTGACATGGATCTCTAAGCCATGATAAAGCTATAATGGCAAGGCTCATACAGCTGTGTGTGACAATGGATCTCTAAGCCATGATAAAGCCATAATGGCAAGGCTCATACAGCTGTGTGTGACACGGATCTCTAAGCCATGATAAAGCTATAATGGCATGGCTCATACAGTGTGACATGGATCTCTAAGCCATGATAAAGCTATAATGGCAAGGCTCATACAGCTGTGTGTGACATGGATCTCTAAGCTATGATAAAGCCATTATGGTAAAGCTCATACAGCTGTGTGTGACATGGATCTCTAAGCCATGATAAAGCCATAATGGCAAGGCTCATACAGCTGTATGTGACATGGATCTCTAAGCCATGATAAAGCTATAATGGCATGGCTCATACAGCTGTGTGTGACATGTATCTCTAAGCCATGATAAAGCCATGATAAAGCTATAATGGCAAGGCTCATACAGCTGTGTGTGACATGGATCTCTAAGCCATGATAAAGCCATGATAAAGCTATAATGGCAAGGCTCATACAGCTGTGTGTGACATGGATCTCTAAGCCATGATAAAGCCATGATAAAGCCATAATGGCAAGGCTCATACAGCTGTGTGTGACATGGATCTCTAAGCCATGATAAAGCCATAATGGCAAGGCTCATACAGCTGTATGTGACATGGATCTCTAAGCCATGATAAAGCTATAATGGCATGGCTCATACAGCTGTGTGTGACATGTATCTCTAAGCCATGATAAAGCCATGATAAAGCCATAATGGCAAGGCTCATACAGCTGTGTGTGACATGGATCTCTAAGCCATGATAAAGCTATAATGGCAAGGCTCATATAGCTGTGTGTGACAATGGATCTCTAAGCCATGATAAAGCCATAATGGCAAGGCTCATACAGCTGTGTGTGACACGGATCTCTAAGCCATGATAAAGCTATAATGGCAAGGCTCATACAGCTGTGTGTGAAATGGATCTCTAAGCCATGATAAAGCCATAATGGCAAGGCTCATACAGCTGTGATGTGACAGTAAATCAGTGACAGCTATCAATCTAAATAGTGTCATTTCAACAATTATTGATGGCGAGAGAGCTGATATTGCCACGAGACACTAACTGTACAAGCCCTTCTAGTTGGTAGGTTGTACTTAAGATTAGGACAGGTTATGTCTATTCAAACGCAGCATTCTTCTGCACACTGTAAATATCTTACCTATGAATAGCATATGTTGAGATGGTGACTTCACTGGGCACTCCAGTGACACCTTAGTTATAATACCTAAGGTACCCTCTGCTCCGAGGAAGAGATGTTTGAGGTGGTACCCGGTATTGTCCTTCTTCATCGTAGTAACCAGATCCAGGATAGACCCATCTGCTAGCACCTTGTTTAATGAAAAAAGCAAAAATATAACAAATTGTAGTGGAAGAGATATGAAATTATAAAACTTAAAAAATGCTGTTCCATCTAAGAATTAAGGTAACTTTCATAATCAGGAGGCAACAAATGTTTGTCAAGTATTTTCATGTTAAAGGTTAGCCACTGTCAATTGAACATCCAAATTCACCTTCCACCCCCTTTAGAATAAAAATTTAGATTAAAAAACAGAATAAGAAACAGACTAAGGGACTTTTAAAGCCCAATCAATCATTCCATTACAGGGATGTGCCCACGCTGGGTGGCACTGGGCGGCCCCGCCCAGCACTAAAATTATCGCCCAGCACTGTCTTAAAAATTGTGAATCCCGCCCAGCACTATTTTCATCTAAAATCCCGACATTCCTAACAATATATTCAACATAAATTGGGCGTAGCCTATGCCAAAATCATACAGACCAATAATGCATCATGCGAGAAACATTACTTACGGCTCTCATCGGTCCCTTGTAAAATCTCTTTGAAACAAACTAATAACTTTTACCAGGTATGTAATATATTTCACTAAAAAAAAATAAAAAATGTCAATTGTTAGCAAAACTAGTACTTGTGTATGTGCTTAAAAAGCTACACAAGTGCCAGCATTTGGCATCTGAGCACCTTCAAAAAAAGGGGGACACCCCTCCCTCTTAGACCCCTTCCCCAGAACGGCGATCAGTATACCCGGCACTCAGCAAATCCTGGGCACATCCCTGCCATTATAAACAAGAACTAACCGATTCCTCACTCTGCAATGTTTTTTAGTATTATTGTATAGTAAATAACCATACTGATGCACTCTTTTTGCCAAATTTTTAACCCCAATTCAAAATTCAAAACAGAAGGTGTCTTGTTCTTTGTTATTGTATTGGTCAAGATGAAAAGATACGTCCAACGAATGTTTCCATCTCGACCAAAGACGATGTCACAAAGAACTTTGTTTTGGTTTGAATTTTTTTTCATTTGCTCGATTTAAGTCTGCGAATAGGCCAAATTTGGGCCAAAAAGGTATATCATTTTGATTGACCCGATAATATTTACTCCACAGTAGTACTGAAAAAGGATTCATTTTAGACCGTCGAGATTGAATGCATTATGAGGCTTTAAAGGGTGTGAAGACTCGCGCACAAAGAAACGTCTACATGCCGGTAATCTGACCTAGTTTCGAATGAGGTGTAACAGAAGTGTTAGACACCACCATCGATCCCAGAAAATACACACCCAGCTTGCTACCGTCGGTAATTAGACACTAATGTACAGTCAATACATACAGCTACGGTCAATACCCACAACACAGTGTACATAGCAGCAATGGACATCTCAGGTCTAGATATAAGATACCAAGGTATCACGTTTCATTACTGTCTGCATTTTGTAGCGATAAGAAGAAAACGTCATTTGCAAGCAACGGAAAGTTAACTTTTTCAGAGCGCGGCACGCGGTTTGGGGCGAGTCTTCAATGCCTTTAATGTACGTCACTGATTAGCTAGTATTCTATCAAATTATATGTCTTGAGTCTTGTCTGGTCTTGTTTCATATTAGTGCAGCACAGACTTACATGTCTTCTATCACAACGTGCGACCAGTGCCGACCACACTGTGACCATAAATTCATTCTTATCCCAAATTGTCGGTCCTTTTGTCCAACAACTATATGAGCAAATCTAGTCAAATGAAGGGGAATCCACCCAGACTACCGGTCACATTGTGACTATAAAGTCATTCTTATCCCAAATTGTCGGTCCTTTTGTCCAACAAAAATATGAGGAAACAAAGTCAAATGAAGGGAACTCCTCCCAGACTAACGGTCTGCTATCTCAAAGTGTGACCACAAGCTAATTCTTATCTCAATCCTGTTCCCTTTTGTCTAAGAACAATACGAGCGAATATATAGTCAAGTTGAGGGGGATTTCTCCCTCGATGAAAAGTGTTTCCTGTTGTTTGCTTTAATAATACACTGGTGAATTACTGTAGTTCTTTGACCTTGTAAGATCTGTCAGCTGGACTTTAATACATATCTCAGCAACTACTGACAATCACAATTAATGTTATGCTTTGTTAACAAGGCTGCTCTATTAAAGCTAATTTTGATGTCAATAAAGAAAAAAACTACAAATTTTATGTCGGCTAAAATGTTTAATTACCTCGCTATTGGAATCAAAATCAAAATGTCAAAAGCTAAACTGTAAATACCATCAGCTGAGCATGAAATGTAGTCCACTCCTTGAAACAGATCACACGCAGTTACGACTAAAGCTTACCACTTCTAGACCAAGAATCGCTGCATGTCTTGAACCGTACCTCACCACGTGCATACCCCCACAGTTGGTGGACATGTTCCCTCCAATCTGACAGGTGTCCTTGGGTCCAATCCTGTACGGCATGGTGTATCCCTCTGCATCGAGAAAGTCCATCAGGGACTGGAGGGTACAGCCTGCTTCACATACTAACGCACCTGTAAAGTCAAGTCAGGTTTATAAATAGGCTTTGAAAAAATAGCTACCATAGTACCAAAGATGATTTTAGGCAGAATGTTAGTATAATAATAATAAGTAATATTTATATAGCGCATAATCAGCAAAGCTGCTCAAAGCACTTTACAATTGTAAAACCTAAAAACAAATAGTAACTAAAACCTAAATTTATATTAAATATATAGAACCAATAAGGCATACAATGTAAAAGCCTAAAGCAACAATATAAAAAACACCCGTACTAAACGATAATAAAAAGTATACATATAAAAAATATACATATAAAAAAAAAAGTATTAAAAAAAAAAAAAAATTGAGGATATACTGGTAAATTTATCTACAGCTATTGAGCTTGTCAAAGATATTCAACTTTTCATAAAATATGATAAAATCTCTGGAATAATATGCTCTTTTTAGGCTACTGGTTTAATTGTCTTTGCTCCTTGGTGCAGGCCTAACTGATATTAATCCATCATTTCATCAATTCTGATCATACTTTCAGTAAGCATTTAAGCATGTACTTGTACCTTCATGTAAACAACAGGGTACCTCTTAATGACAATTAATACCATTTGCCCTTGACAAATTTGTAATGCATCATAAACATGTCTTTTGAGCTCATAAAAGTATTCTGTTTTCCCAGTGTCTTTTGTGTAGCATCTGGGGAAGTGTCCTAATGGCCCTGTGGGATAGACAATTTTGAATGGATCAATAGAATTTGTTTACCGTTGTGGTTTTGAACGGGGGGAGGGGGTTGGGGTTGGGGAATGAGGTTTTGGGGAGGGGAGAAACTACAGGTTCTGGGGAGGTCACTCTACTTCTAGCCTAGATTATACCTTCACTCTAGACAAACAGTCAGTTCCTTTTCTTTAATACAAAAGCATTTTTGTCTTTGGTTTTAATTGGTGAAAGTAGACAGGACACTGTGACATAAAAACCACAAACTGTGGATCCTTTTTTGTCCCAGTGATGGAGGATAAAAATAACAATATTTAATTCACATTCTCTTACTGTAATCAATACTTTCTCTCTCCTCAGTTCCATGTCTCCTTACCAGATAAATTGTTAAAAGAAATAATTTTATCCATCAACTTGAGCGAGATGATAACTTCGTCAAACATCGGTACACTCCCTCCAGCTAGACTGGTATTTCCACCTTGGGGTACCACGGCAAGATTCCTGTTATGACAATACCCCAGAATTTTGGAGACTTCCAAAGTACTCTTTGGCTTCAGTAACAGAGAGCTGGTACCTGAAAATGAAAATGAACCGACACAAACGGGTATTAGAGAAAGAAATAAAAGGTATTTTACACGGTTAACTCTTTCATGTTATCACATGTGTTATGCCTCACAGAAAGTTATGAATATTTTATTGCATTACTTTGCTCAAAGCAGACATTCAAAGGTGGCTATACAACATCCCCAAAGTTACAAGGGGGCTATACAATGCTTTTAAACAACTTACAGGACACTTAGAGGCTAGATTTCTCCGTTGTTGTTGGGTTTTTTTCGGAATAATTCTTACGGCAATATTCGTACAATAGCTTTTTGAGAATCTCTTGTGGTTCATGATCTGTTTCTCGAGTAACAAAAGTCAAGCAAGATGGTTCTCATAGACTGTTGGTTCCATCTTCCCATCATGTTTAATATTCTGATTCCCTAATTCACAGGTAATCTGGAACAGAATCTGAAAACTTTTCGAGCCAGAGTACCCCCTATCCCTCCGAATTGATGTTCAGAATTCATGAAAGCTAGTATGGACTTGATGTCAAAGAAAAAGAAAAGACATTAAATTTAAAGGGTGTGAAGATTCGCCCAAAAAGAAACGTCTAATGCCGGTAATCTGACCTAGTGCCGAATGAGGTGTAACAGAAGTGTTAGACACCACCATCGATCCTAGAAAATACACACACATCTTGCTACCGTCTGTAATTAGACACTAGTGTACAGTCAGTACATACAGCTGCGGTCAATACCCACAGCACAGTGTACTTAACGATACAGCGATGGACATCTCAGGTCAAGCTAAAGATAACAAGGTATCACGTTTCATTACTGTTTGCACTTTTTAGCGACACAAACAAAACTTCACTTGCAAGCAACAGAAAGTTAACTTTTTCAGTTGGCCACACGCGGTTTGGGGCGAGTCTTCAATGCCTTTAATCGATCTCTATCTGAGATCAGGAAACTGTATGAATTTCCCAACATCTGCGAAAAACCCGTCACCCTGTGACCTACCGAAAACTGTTTGCACCTACTTCTGGATCACATCCCATTCGTCTGAGGACGGTGGCTTTTAAGGTTAAAGTTTCTCATGAATATGTATCTCAGGGTGTACACAGAATTATGTAAGAAAGATTACCATCCCTTTAAAATGCAATAAAAAACTTGAACCTCAAGTTGCAACGGTTCCAATATGCTTTGCTACACTGTGTTGATGATTTGCAATTTTAGTTGCAACATTTTATGTCAAGAGGGTATAAACTACAGTAAGTACCTGCATTCTGGTTTGTCATAGTTATTGAGTATATACTGTATGAAAATGCACATAGGGTTTGTATCTAGATATTAGTGAATTCATGTGTGAAGGAAAATGCTAGCGTGGGTCTAGGAGGGAATATCACAGTACTAGTGTGTATATACTGTAGGGGAAGTACACTGCCTATAAAACCAGCGTGGGTCTAGGAGGGAATATCACAGTACAGTGTGAAACAAGGGGGCATGTACACTGCCTATAAAACCAGTGTGGGTCTAGGAGGGAATATCACAGTATACTAGTGTGTATCTAGGGTGGGAAGTACACTGCCTATAAAACCAGCGTGGGTCTAGGAGGGAATATACTAGTGTGTATCTAGGGGGTCAGTACACTACATTTAAAACCAGTGTGGGTGTTATAGGAGGGAATATCACAGTTTACTAGTGTGTTTCTAGGGGGGAAGTACACTTCCTTTAAAACCAGTGTGGGTCTAGGAGGGAATATCACAGTTTACTAGTGTGTATCTAGGGGGGAAGTGCACTACCTTTAAAACCATTATGAGTCTACGATGGAATATCACAGTATTAGTGTGTATCTACAGTAGGGTGGGGGGGGGTAGTACACTTCCTTTAAACCAGTGTGGGTCTAGGAGGGAATATCACAGTACTAGTGTGTATCTAGGTGGGAAGTGCACTACCTTTAAAACCAGTGTGAGTCTAGGATGGAATATCACAGTACTAGTGTGTATCTAGGGTGGGGGGGGGGGAGTACACTTCCTTTAAAACCAGTGTGGGTCTAGGAGGGAATATCACATGTATACTAGTGTGTATCTAGGGGGGAAGTACACTACCTTTAAAACCAGTGTGGGACTGTGGGTCTTATAGGAGGGAATATCACGGTATTAGTATGTATCTAGGGAGGAAACTTACAATTCCTTTCAAACCAGTGTGGGTCTAGGAGAGAATATCAAAGTACTGTAGTGTGTGCATAAGGGGGAAGTGCACTACCTGTAAAACCAGTCTTTAGTTGTGGCATTTGTGTGCTGTATTGTTTGTTTACCTGTTCCCTAGTATGATTGTTAATCCTCATTGAGGTATTTATCTTTTGGTATACAGGTTTGTTTGGGACGTGAGCCTATAGGCCTTAAAGGAATGTACATTGTTTACGTTGTTAGGGGGCCATGTGATTAGACTTCAGGGAAGGAAGCGTTGCATATTACTTATTATACAACACCTAATTATATTCCGGCCATTTGATTGGTCAATTGCTCGTCGATTGCATGCAAAATCCGCTCTATTGCACTCTATGAAATAGAACCATGCGTTATACTTTTTTGATAGATCACTTTTTTCAATGGTAAGAGAGCAGAGAAACCTGTCTGTTCAAAACAATCTGTTGCATGAGTGCATTTTACATCCAATTATATCCAAATTTGAAGGTGTTGTATAAAACAAATAATGAACGGTTTCCATTCGTGCAAAAGTGCAAATATTTCATTCGTTGAAAGATGTAATTTGTTCCATTCAACTCGGCTGCGCCTCGTTGAATGGAACATTTGCACTCATAACCATTCATTATTTGTATATTAACCTACTGTGTCGTGCATTAGCATAGTGGGGTATATATGTGTCAGGATGTGTTGTTCTCGTTGTAAGGTTTATCCTCCATGTGCTTGAGGACAAATCCGTTATTGTGTTTATTAATTAAGGTCACCTTCTGATAAGTGAGTATCCGGGATTCAATGGTTTAGTGACTAGATCTAGCTTAAAGTAGTATAGTGTATGTTTAAAATTGTTGTTCATGTGTGATGAATCATGTATGACTGGCATTCTTGACACTTGGGATAGTTGTTATGTATACATCTATGTACAGTATATAATATCTATGGGTATGTAAACCTGTACTGTGGATATTTTGTTGGGTCTTTTTACAGATTGAACCATTATTACCAGTCTTTATAGTGCTGTCATACTGTTGTAGTTACTGTCATGGTGGTACAGTGTGTGTCAAATACAGAGTGGTCATCTTAAACCAGTGAAACCTAGTCATTTATCCTCGTCATTATTTCACTGGCCTGTTGGGCGGAGGTGCCAGGGCTTTAGTTTGTGTTTTTTTGTCTTTTTTTACCGTCAACAAGAATCGTTACCATCCTTGATGAGAGCTGAGGCATAGAATAGAGAGGATTAAACCCAGCTTAAAGGGTGTGAAGACTCGCGCAAAAAGAAACGTCTAATGCCGGTAATCTGACCTAGTTTCGAATGAGGTGTAACAGAAGTGTTAAACACCACCATCGATCCCAGAAAATACACACACAGCGGCTTGCTACCATCGGTAATTAGACACTAGTGTACAGTCAGTACATACAGCTGCGGTCAACTTACCCACAGCACAGTATACAAACGATACAGCGATGGACATCTCAGGTCCAGCTAAAGATAACAAGGTTTCACGTTTCATTACTGTCTGCATTTTGTAGCGACACGAACAAAACGTCACTTGCAAGCAACGGAAAGTTAACTTTTTCAGATGGCCGCACACGGTTTGGGGCGTGTCTTCAATTCCAAAACTCTTTCCGAAACCTGATCATCCCCTATGTATTACATTAATATTAAGGAATAATAAAAAAAATGAAACCCTTTTTCTTCATAAAATAATTTGAAGTGATATACTGAAGGCTAATCTTTTGACGGTCATTTTTTAATACTTTATTTTTCAGTTTTTTCCAAAGCACCTATGTACCCTTAAAATATGTTAATGACTGTAACTCTGTATAAGAACAAATCATTATTTACATTGTACTTTAAATTAGACATATATTCCATTTAATAATTCATCTTGTCATTTTGTACCTTGTAGCAGTTGAAACAAGTCAAGTTGGCCCTTTTACCCAGGCAGTTTACTATCACATAGATTCAGACCACTCTTTTATTCTCCTGGTCATCTTCATTTAGGTGAGATAAACTATCAACACAATAGGGTATGTCCTTCCAGTGGCGGAGCTAGGGGTATTGGTCAGGAGGGGCGAGAATTGTCTGTAGGGGCGCTTTCCACACTATCTAAGCGGAGCGCCACCACAGGTTGGCGCGTATAGCGTACAGAAATTTTTTGAGTAAAAATACTCCCCTAGATCGCCGGAAATGACCCCTTCCGGGCCTGGCTAATTTGCAGATAAACACAGAATAAATAGGTGTCATCGCCAAATTACACCAACAAAATGTGACAAATTTCAACAGGTACATTAGAGCGCAATAAAAAAGTCAATAATCGCGAATAAGTAAAAAGTGGTAAAGAGCCGAAAAGGGTGCCAGCAGTCCATTTGAGTCCGTCAGGGGGGCATCCGCCCCCCCCCCCCTGACTGTATGGACGCTCCGCCACTGTGTCCTTCCTGTTTATCTGGTCTTGGGGGTAGTGTTCAGGTTCAGCTGGCGTGAATCACTACTTTAGCTTTTTCCCACTGGTGATTCTTTTGTTGGCTGTTTTGTGTGGTCAGGGATTTATCTAAAGCTTTGTTTGCTGGAGAGTATAAATTGATGCAGGGAAGCTTTCTCCACAGAGTTACTCCAGCTTCCTCTTCGTAATATACTTGCTTTACATTTTACTCTTATACTGTACTTTACTTCATTACTTTGCATTTTACTTTATTACACAGTACTGTACTGTTATCCATCTATTCAGAATACATTATAATAGTGTTGGATCTCTACAATAATAATATTACTGGAAATCTTACTCTACTTGTGTTGTGTTTATTATGCATCCCCTGTTATAATACCCTGTAACTTTCCTTTTTACAACATCTTGGCTTCCTGCCAAAACTAGACTGATTATTACACAGTTAATGATTATCAGCTCAGGCGACAGCTCCCATCAAAGGTTGAATGGTGGTACAAGCATAAAAAAATATAAAAAAAACGCAAGGCTTTCATAGATATGTTAGAGAAAAGTACTCTGAAATAATGGAAGGGAAAATATGATATATGTCCCACAACCATATGAATTGAGAGTATTAATTAACCTACCATATCTTCACATGATGGAACCTGTGTGATATAGGTCTTTCATGTAAAGTATTAATTGCAATAGGACTTGATTACAAGTGGTCAAATCTCTGTCAACAATAAAAGCCAGCAACTATTTTCATTGGCAAAGTCAATCTTGCCGAAATAACTGTTCACACATACAGTAGAACAGTCACCTCAATGACGTAATGTGCTTGTTGTGGGGGAAAGTACACACATCCTATATATATCGCACCACAATTAGAGTAGTGCACTTCCTTCTGAAAGGTTAAACCGTGGGTGAAATTGCCCTAAAGTGACCAACTGTATTGATTTCTTGGGCATTTTACAAGGCATCATCATTCTTTTTGATGTTTGGCTGTTTGAAGAGGACGAAAGAAACTACTGATGGTCTAAAAATCTGGAGGACTGAAGGTGATTTAAAGGCATTTAGAAAATTATAACAAGAAGAATCCGCAGCGAGAGTTGGCAGATGGGTTGGGGGAGCACTATGCTAAACTTTGAGCCTCTTCTAGCTCAAAATCTAAACAGTCATGGTGGCAAAAGTGCTGTGATAGCCTAAGCCAACAGCTATGGTGGGTACGACATGTCAGTTGAAAATGTCTATCTATGCTCTAACGACCTTGGAAAGTGACAAGCTTAGTGTGTATGTTGATGGGAGCAATTAATTGTGGTGTTACACATACATTGCATTTAAATGTTTCCTTTCTGAGTTCTTGACTTCATTTCAATATTGAAATCCCATAGTATTGCAGACTTGTATAATTATCTTGATTAGTCAAAGTGTAATTTGGAATGTCAGGAAATTTCAAGTCAAAGCATTTTCTGAGGTCGTCAAAGTTGCCATTTGGAATGTAATTAAATTATATATACTGACATACAAGAATTGTCTGGAAGACTGAATGAGGTCAAAATTTAGTCATATATCTCGCTCATTAAAAGACACTTGATAGCAACATATCATGAGTGTCTTAGTTTGATTAATTGTGATGTATAGTTGTTTTTTGGTAATGCTATACTAGTCAAGTATAGCAGTTGAAATAAGCTGCTGTTCAACAACCTATCATTTAGATATGTATCAGTTTCAGTGAACATATAGGGACAGGTAATGTGGACACA
>KN890932.1:4322-19315 GCA_000934455.1 Apostichopus parvimensis
CCAGTATTTAGTAGCCTTTTTTTACTTTCTATCTTAGGCCGGTTTGATATATTGTACTCGTACATGCCCGGAGCCAGAATGCAGTAATCCGACGAAACACGAAGGGTCCTGCTGTCCGGTATGCACACAAGATGGTAATTACTCTTAAGTTTGATTTAAAAAATCCATACACTGATATTCTACGTCATAACGAGATATTCCCCGCATTATAAATCAGAAACGATTCAATACTGGTTAACTGGGAAATGCAGTTTACAGGGAATTTATCAACCCACCGAGACGCCCGTTAAGTAATTGCTCTGCCATTAAACCTAAAATATACTATGAGTAAACTTCACCAGAAAACGATGTTGAAATCCAGTTACTACGTATATCACGTGAATGAGATATATACAATCAACCCGATTTAGCAAGTACTCAATAATAATGAATTTGAAAGTATAATATTGTGTTCATCATTCGCGCCTTCACCTTTAAACGATTGCTCTGTGGTCTAGTAGAGTCACGTACCAGCCTAGTAGAGTCATACCGGTCTAGTAGAGTCATTACCAGCCTAGTAGAGTCATACCGGTCTAGTAGAGTCATTCGCTTATTACCCTTCCTCAGAGTCCAACAAATCGCTATGTCGTGTAACATTTCGTAATATTCCGTACTCATGACAAAGGCATAGATTTAGTTATTCGAGAGAGGATGAGATGTACTTTCGATGTCATAATATTGAATGTTCATAGGTCTGCGTCTGTCCCATCACAATGATCCCATAGTATACTTGAAGGTGTTGTTATTATGGACATGATTGACCCTCAGTGAATTGCAGCTGCGAGACTGCTTCTCGAATTCCTACCCCGTTTTCATATACGGTGACTTTCTGGAAACATGAGATTAAATAGAATTTATCTCCAAAGCTATAATGATTCTACCTCTGTGTATAGCAGACGGTCATGAATGAGAGGGAACAGCTATCAGGGAGGAACCAAGCTCGCAGAGAATCTGCGCTTGGTCAAGCCGTCTATACAAAGCGACCAAACGGGCCATATAGTAAGTGATGGCTGTATAGTGATCCCCCTTTATTTGGCGTGAATGACGTCTGCGGCATAGATACCACTTTTATACGGTGTTTCAGTAATGTGGGTTCAATAACACTTATGTTATCGTGGGCAAAACAGTTCTCAGCCGGGTAGCCGACCAAAAGTAAGGACGTGTGGGAGGTTTAATATGTTTAATCGAATGAATGAGTAATAATTCGCTAATTTTACTTTCACAAAATCTATCTGTTGTCTTTCATCGATCCATTCTAATGTTATCTTCAGAAGTCCTCAAATTCGTTTAACTGAAACTTAGCTGCAGACGTTGCACCCTAACCCAAACCAGCGGCTTCAAAGCAGCTGCCAGACTGAGAAACAGTTTCAACATGTCATATGAAAGGTTACCAGTCGTCTATGATAATACAAATCACAGAGCAGAAAACAAAACTTAATATGCTCGACAAAATACAAGGTTGATACATTTCCATTTATGAAAATTGATTCATAATCCCTTCAGCATATTCATCATACTTACTGTCCTTCACCTCCCATACAGAACAGTCCATGAGCAAGACGAATGATATAAGCATTCCAGACGTTTCAGCAACTGAAGAAGACTCTTTAAATAATTTTCCGCCACTGTTAGAATCAAGATTTGAGGATTTCGATTCAAGATCCAGAGGGTCTGATTATTACGGTTCGTGGTTTTCAACTATCTTCATCGATCATCACGAATCGATTTTAAAGCGGCTTGTTTCCATTTGCACGAATATTCGGGCTTAAAATATGTCTTTTATTCTTAAACCACGTAATGAGAATAGTCCCTGAAGTGTATCATTGTACTTAAAGTGCCACTGTAATGCATTGAGTATTAAGACTGTATGAGTCTATCGTGGAACCATGATCGTGTATATGAAATAAATTTTGTTTATGTTCGACTGTATGAAGGGCAGTAAACTCATTTAAATTTGGTATTATAAAGTTGTAAGCTGCCTAATCTTAATGGGGGAATAGACTGATACAATTGAACAATATCTTGAAATATCGTCATTTATAAGAGAAACAGTACATATGAATCATTTAAAGTTTGCAACATATGTTACGAACATGATATTAATAAGCTTTACGTAGAACAAATAATTTCCAATTGAATCTCAATCAAAAGTCAGTATGAAATAGTATGATATACAGTATGAAACGTTTAACCAGCAAATTTTCAATATTTGGCTTTCCTGCTTGAAGTGAAGTATTATAAAGCAGTGACCAAACAGACGCTCATATGCCACCATACTCTATACTCGGCACCTTTACTGTCAAATTGAAAAGTCATTGTTAATAAGTCTGGCAAATTGATGATTTATCGCTTTAAAAGTGACCAACTGTCGACAAAACATTCAGAGAATATAAGCAAATAAGAAATCACTGATTCGATTCAGTTTGATACGGATTTGACTATGTTCGACCGATAGCTGCGATGGGTGATTATAATTCGCGTTTTTGCTGTTTTGAATTAATAAAAAATAAAAAAAATGAAAGGCTGATGAAATTATGGCAATTACGCAACAAATTGGCAGTTGAAAATAATATGCTGTGTTTCATATTTCATATTTTTAGCTTGCGTGGCGGCTGACCAGACTTACAGCCACGGTGAACAGTGGCACCCTTTATTTGCGCCATTTGGTAGAGCTCACTGTGTGATTTGCATCTGTACGGTAAGAGATTTCAAGGTAACATGTAACACGTAAAGATCCTATTTGGAATGTCCGCTGGATCTACATTGTATTCTAGTCAAAGTCTGTCACGAGGCATTTATTCATTATCTCAGTCCTTAATATATTGTCACTAATGCGTGGGTATACGAAAAATATTCACGAAAAATGAGTTAAGTCAGAACTGAGGGTTACTCTCCGTTTATTGCATTCCGTAGGGGGAGGGGAGGTGAGGGGAGAGGAGGGGGTGCAGAGGAACTTCGGGACCGACTAACTAACTCTTCTGAGACAGAATTTAATGGTAGCAAGCGACAATGTGTTTCATAATTAAAACTGGACACTGTTATTGTCCTAGGGGTACAGGGGTTGGGCTAAGACCCCGGAAGCTGCAGCATATTTAGACAATAAATCATACATGCCAGAAAGAGAATTTACTCTAAGGAGCCATGGTTGGGATCCAGGGACGAAGCTCCTGGAAGATGCGGCGTGTTTAGATATTTCATATTCTCTCGTAGCCAATATATAGCACAAAATACATATGGGAGAGAAGAATTCAGTTCTCTAAGGTGTATTTCAAAGTCCTCGAAGTTGCAGCGTATTTAGGTATTTCTTGTTCTCCTGTAGCGAGCTTAAAGCACAAATTAACGTCGTAGAGGTGGATCATGCAGAGAAATACATTTCGGAGAGGAATTCATTTTCAGCGGAATGTATTACAAATCCCCCCCCCCCCCCCCCCCCCTCCACGGAAGTTGCAGAGTTATATTATCCAAATCTTGGATATGCAGACATGGGAGGGGCAGGGAGAATGACTTCCCCCTATTAATAATAACAATGATGTATAACGCGACAACGCGAGCATATCCACCGGAAGGGTCCTCAGGTGCGGGAGAGGAAAATAGAAATGAAAGAAAATAATAATAATTATAGGTTAACATTGATGAATGCTAGACGCATAAAATGAGTTTTCAGAAGATTTTTGAACGAAGTGAGGGAAGCACAACCTCTGAGTTTTATTGGAAATCCATTCCAGAGGCGAGGCGCAGCAACTTCGAACGATCTATCACACTATGCATGTTTAGGACAATTTTACTTCATCTTGTTTTATTACTTTTACGTTATATAAGACCCCGCTGATCTCGGCTTGAATTTTGAGACCGACTTGGCGTCGATGTGGGACCGACATGTGATCAGGTAATCTGACACCCCCCCCTCCCCTGTAAGTACGCACCTGTACCCCCCCTCCCCTGTAAGTACGCACCTGTTCCTATTGTCGAAACAATAAGAAAGAAGAATTGTGAAGAGACGCAAGAAACTTGATGTGTTGCTTCACGATACAATTTGTTCTTTATTCTTTTTATAAAGTTTGGTGAATCAGTGTGCAGTCGTGTTGAATGTCCGGCTGTCGAAGATATGCCATGCAAGAATCCAGTTACAGTTCGGGGACAATGCTGTAAAATTTGTGAAGGTAGGTTTTTATTAATATTTAGTTAATTTCTAATCATTTTTAATTCGCTGCTTGAACACATCAATACACCATGTGTAATTACTAGTTGATTACGTCTCGGTCTGACCTCTCTCTCGTTCGTTTGTTCTCTTTCAGATGAAGCAGAAAGAAAAAATGACTCTTACGTACCTTTATGCTTAACCGAATTCGAAACCCATCTCGTTTATATCTACCAGCCAAAGGTAGCGTACAGAGACGGGGTTTCCATAGTTACATATGCTGTGGAGAATATAGCTCGACACACTGTCAGGATATCACAATGGGAAATCAGCTTAGGTATGCTAAATTATATTTTTAATTAAGTGAATGTTTTCGTTTAGCATTTCTTTTGGCATCCGTTTTCTTTTCTTTTTCATTTCGTGTTTTAGACCTTATCATTACGTCATTGTTTTAAAATTCGAAAAAATTCAAAATATTAATATATGGGAGTGGCGCACAATCTCCTCCTATACAAATTTTAACCACGTCAAAAGTAACTTCAATTTCCTTACCTCCCCCCTCCCCCACCTTCCCCCTCCACCGCCACACACATGCTCTATCATCTCATAATGTCCTCTTTACTCCATTGGCTGGATACATCACTTGGCAGAACGTTGTCTGAGCTGTAACTGTCATAGTGTTGTTTTATGTTATTGGATCCGTTGTTATTCCAGTTGTTGTAAGTATCATTTCACTTTAATACTTAATAGAATTGATTCTTAGATTTCTTTGTGTTCGTATTTCCTCCAGGTACAATTGAGAAATATCTGGTGGAAGATATTCCTTCCGTCAACTTTGAAAGAGCAAAAGAGACAAGAGAACACAAATCAGGAAGGTTCCACTTAACCGGCGCTACTACGCAACGTAACTATTATATTATTATTCGTTCAATAATTCCCCTGCTAGCTGGGATATATATATATATATATATATAACACTGTAGCTATTTCTAGTCAATGACTTCCGTGTGTTATCAGCATCTGTGATGATAGTATATGATGTGTGTCAATGGTTTCAATTCAATCACCACGCCAGTTCTATTTTTACGATTAGGATGTCAAATTTAGAAGTCAAATTGCATTTATAGGTAGGCTATGTGTTTTACATCGCTACCAGCGAGTAACCATCTGCACGGATTTGGGTCCTTCGGAGTATATCACATTAGCGGATATGCGAAACGAGTTGAAGCATGGCTTACAACTTATTTATTTCTAAATAGAAAACGGAAACAGAGAATTTCTACACATTCTGTTTCTCTTTACATGCCCTTTCACTTGTTCGTCAATATTTCCAGATGTGAACACTTCCACTACTATGGAAGGAAACATATTGTCTAACTGACGAATGTCTCGCACAGTTGTACAAGCTCAAATTGAATTTAACAGGAACCAATTTGGTGCCAGTGTCTTTTTTCCTCTTTTAAATCGATATTTAGTGTTACACTTAAATTACTTTTTCATCTTTTAATATGACCAAAGATTCTGCAAATTATATTCCAATATGGCTTAAGCAATTAGGGAGGTCAATATTCTTATCATGATTGGCAAAGAATCTGTCTGTTCATCTTTATGTTACGGAATTGCATGATTTGATGAAAAGAAACTGTCTTGCTTCAGTTCACCAGACTCTAATTACTGCATACAAGTACCTTAGTAGTACCTATAAATAGCTTACATATATTAAAATAAGTCACAATATTTCAAATCCAGTGTTCATAACTCATTCAGTTACTGATATTTGACTCGAGTAATTTAATCCTGACAAAAACAAACCCTGCACTGCCCAACAGTCCTAATGCCTATACCCATTAACGTTTTCCCATTTCAATATAAGTGGCTTCAATATTAAACAGAAAAACAGAAGTTTCTAGTATTTGTTTTTATGTATATTTCAACTCAGCCACCTGGCCACCGGAATATCCATTTAGAAAGAGTTAGCAAATTATTTGAAGGAAATTTGTAACTTTCCTGACAGTTTCAAAAATACCATACCAAAGAAAAATTATTCAATTACACTAACAGGATGTGTAGCTTATATGCAAATAACTTACATAGAATGTTACAAAATGCAGTCGCAAAATAAATCATAAATGGTGTTCACCTAACCCTCTTGTTTAGTTTCATTGGACACATGATCACTCAGGTCTGTGCCACCTTTCTTCAACTTAATTCATATTCACTGATATGCAACTGTCATATGTAATTTGCCCAACCAGGAAGCAATTCCACAGTATAATTGTATTTACAATTTTTCTCTTCAGAAAGATTCGATAAATTACTTCGACGAGAAGTAAGGTTGGAGAGAAGATGTACAGAGGATTGCCTCGCCAGTGTACTTAAATTAAGCAAAGTCTTACGGGCCTCTGAAGTTGAGCGGTCACTTAACTGTAGCCATACAGAACGAACAATAACTAAAAGAAGGCGGGACATATGAGTGATTGACAACTCGATGACGGAATAAATTAACAGAATATATTGTGTAAAAATCATAAAAAACGGATTTGTAAATATATTTATACAGGCAGTAACTGCGAAACTATGACTAAATGCTATGACCTAGCAAAATTGTGTTCATAATGTACATTATTAAATCATAAAATTATTACTTGTCCTGTAAGATTACCTTGATAGAATTGTAAGGTGTAAAATGTAATGATACAAACCTTTGTTATTTGTAAATGTATAAACTCTTTGACTACCAGTGTACCTGTTTACTATGCGCTGCTTCCGTACGTTTAAAGGTTCGATGTTCCCCACCGCTTTTATAGACTGATGTAAAACCAGCTTGAAGAAACTAATATGATTTGAACACCATTTGAAAGGATAGCATTATGATTTAGGGGGGGGGGGTGGGCAAGGAGTGGGTTAGGAATACTGTAGGGTGTTTCACGCTATTTTCATTGTTATTGTTATAGTTTCACTCGTTGTAGGGGACGAAATTTTCAATCTTCTTGTCTGTAGCAACGGTCATCATTGGCGTAGGCTGAGGGACAGTGCAGGGGCAGCTTTATGCTTATATTTGCATATATATATACTATCTTGTCAAAAAGAAACCAAACTAACGTTTGATATATATTAAATCACATATTGAAATGATTTCATATTTAATTATGTGTAAGTTTCATTTAAATCTGTTTTGCATATCTCGACAGTTATTTTAAATACTAATAAGCTACCTCTGTATAGTTCAAATGCATATCAAAGCAGGAAACTGGCAACACGAGTATATTGATCAGGTAAATTACTTATTAAACCAAGACATTAATAGTGCATCGGCGCATACATGTCGTTCAAATACCACCAGTGTTACGAAAGTAATTCAGGATTAAAACTTGACAGACAAAACCAATTGAGGTAACTTGTTCAGTTTAATTATTCCAACATGGAGAAGTTTAGCCACTTAAAAAATAATAGTTTCGCCGGAATATTAGGCTTTGTCGCTCTACGTGCAATACGTAGTAATACATTTATTCCAAATAGTTCAACCGTGTTCATAATAATTCCCTTCATCACTTTACTAACATTAATATTAATATGTAAAGCAGACTTGGTCAATAGTCATTGCCACATGTGCTGTTGTAAATCTGAAGCCTATAATGACATTGATACAAAGTATTATGGGACATTAATAGGTTATCATATAAATTCAAGATATTTCGCATCTGCTATACAATTCTTGTTCTTGTATTTACATATAAAGTGAAAACGTTACATTGAAGCACATACGTTAGTAATTCCTGTCATATTGGACATATATATTATAGTGATAGAAATGTCGCATATAAATGCTAAGATTGAGAAAAATCAAACAAAATCAACAAATTTTATATTCCACCGGAATCATATTGATTCTCTAAAGTTAACACAGATATTACTTCCTAAATAAGTTTGCAAGATAAAAACCAATAACCTGTATCATTGTACTTATTTGTAGTACTGCGGAAATGGGGGTTTCGTTAAAATGCATTCTATTGTGGCAATCTAATGTAAAATTCCAATCAGTCTTAGTGAAGTTTACTATTAATAGGTTATATCATTCTGAACAAATATTTTGTATTAGAATTCAACGCCAATCGGCTGGTTTCTTCTTATAGAGTAAGTAACCAAGCAAACAAACGAACAGATAAAAAGAAATACAGAGAAGTAAAGTTGTGTAGTTTTGACAGCCCTTTCCGCCGAATTATCCGTCAGTACTCATCTTCGATAGTTCCTTTTCGGCTTGTTCTGCATCGACTCAAACGCCGTTACTGCTATGCAATGTCAACATGTCAATTTGAATAATGAATTTATACCAGGTTACTTGAAATTCCAACTGATGAAAAATGCAGCTTTTCTCAGACCGTAGCGAAGCCATGAGCAACAGGGCTCCTGTGCAACAGTAGAAATGGGCCCCCAAAGGAGAGTCCACAATTTTACCCAAGCTCAACCATGTGTTTGGTTGAGGAACTTTTGATATTTGCCTTCCGCTCCCGGATATGGCACCCTAAGCCTTCCTCTACATGTTGAGAAGGACCCGAGGGATTTCGTTATAACTCTCAAGTTGGTGGGTTTAGGGAGAAAACTTTAATAACTTTACTGGATAGCAAGGGTGTAGGAACCGGGGCACTGGGGAAACGTGCCCACCCCCACTTTTGTGAAGATGTTAAAAGTGTCCCTTTTGAAAATGAAGTTCCCCTTTGTAATTTTGTTCTCCCTATTGGAAAGTGTAAATTTTACACTGAGTTTTCTTATTTTTTGTCTGAGAATGGTTGTAATATGGCGCTCTAAATAAGCTCTACTGGGTTATTTTTAGCATATTTTAGCGCGGTTGTATGGGCTAATGCATTGAAGCGAATCTGGTCAGTCGGGTGACTACATTGAAAACTGTACAACAAGACAACCGTATAACTAATTTGGGAAAGTGCCCTCACAAGTTATGCCCCCTAACCACTTTTTGACATGTTGCTACACGCAGGGACGTCGCTAGAGGGGGGTGTGGGGGTGTCTCACCCCCAAACTTGGTAAAACTGACGATAGTTGGAAGATTGGAGTGCGACAGTCGGAATTTCCGACAGTCGGAATTTCCGACAAACCTTAGTATGATTTTGAATACTCTAAAAACAATGCCTAGTAGAACTACCGTCATAGGCGTAGGGGCCCAATTTGATTGGGGGGGGGGGGCAGTAAGGACTTGCCCGAAAAATATAACCAAATTTTTTCCGACAGTCGAAATTTCCGATTGTCGCACTTTAGTTTATCTAGGCCTCATCATATATTCCTGTGGTTGTGAATGACCTAAAATTATAAAATTTCGGTCAAAATTGACCTTTAATCAGTCATATTTACCACGTTTTCCTTTGCCACTTTGAGAAATTGTATCTCGCGATTCTCATACTCAACCATACAAACCTTCGTATGATTTTGAATAAAAAATGCCTAGTAGACCTACCGTCATTGGCATAGGAGCCCAATTTGATTGGGGGGGGGGGGGCGGGCAGTAACCAGTTGCCCGGAAATATAATCAAGATTTTTCGGGGGCTCCGCGCGCGTTCAACATGTTAAAGTGCATATCTGCATCGGTTATTACATCGCATGCCAATAACATATAATCATTTTCCGTGTTTATTACCCTTCCATATTGGTTAGAATTATTGGGGAAATCGTTACAATATTAATGATAATAATAAAATTAAAAAAATAAAATAATAATAAAAAACACATTGCAAATTATTCTTCTTTCAGTAGGTGCCCGAAAAATTATCAATTTTCACAAAAATATTTGGTTGGGGGGGGGGGCTAATAAGTTTGTGAAGTGAGTGCCAGTGGGTAAAAATGTATCTAAAAAAGTTCGGAAAAAAAGTGAAGTCGCGAAAGATGGGGTGTCTGACTGACACTGACCGTATCGTTGACGAGTAGCGGGGGGGGGGGGGGGTTACAAGGCAGCAGTCGGAATTTTCTGGCTTCAAGACCCATCCAGTTGGATTTTCAGCCACTACACCCCCCCCCCCAATCATCTGCTGGGACCCGGGACAAAGGAGCTCACCCGCCAAATCACACCACTGTTCTGGGATTCAAACCTGATTGTAAAGTTACCATAGTCCTGGCGAATGTGAAACGTGTTTCTATTGGAGAGCAAAGTTTCTTGAACTAAAAATCCAGCGGATTTCACCCCTATATTTGTCATTTTTACTGCTGCGTTAAAACTCTTTCATTTCTTGCCACAGTAAAAGTGTTCATATATAGCTGCATCTTTATCTCATCTAAGTTTTTGCTCATGATCTGATACATGTAAATTATTACCTTTTGATGCCAAGGAAATAGACAAAAACAAAATCTGTTCTGAATTTTTCAACATTTGCTTGCATAGTCCCGACAAACAGTCAGCACCCTAAGGATTAGGAAGGGAGTGTAAATAGGCAAGATCTGTCCTGGTTTCAGGCATGAACTTCACACTATCCGTTCCGTATAGTGAGGCAGTGATGAGGGGGAGGGGGGGGGTGGACGGAGGGATTTGACCTATGTCATTTTATGTCCAAATGCCATTCGCAATTTGCTCTCTTTCTTCATGCTTCCATTTCCCTCTTTCTTCGTTATAGTCAATACACCAATAAAAATGGACTAGTAATAAAAAGAACAACTTGCTAAATTAGAACTGAGTACCAAGGCACACTAAATGGACTATCATGCAAACCGAAGTCATCTCCGCAAAATAGTGACGGGCTCGACTCGAATTTTGCCATTTCAGCTGCTGGAATCTATCTAATATAGACTAGCTCAGCCGTCAACAAACATTTAGGACGACAACCCAAGGTATCCTATGAGGACTGAACCACAACCAGGCCTCTGCACCCCTAAACAGAACCACGGGCTTCTCAAATTGGTAGCTGGGAGGGGGAGGCGGGGGGGGGGAGTTGTAACCACATGGCGATAGCAGCCTTCAAAAATTCAGGGAGCAGAGTAACCACGGTGACACATTTGGACAATAGAAATTTCAATATTTGTTATCTCGAAATTTAGACGAATTTTATTTCAAAACTTTCTAACCGAAACTTGCACTCTTCATCTCAAAGTTTTACAATTTTCCTCCACAAAATGTGGAATATTTCTTTGAGTCTTGTTCCTAGAAATTTCGAAGTTTCATATCAAAATTTCAACTTCTTTTCTCGAACGTAACTGTGGTGACAGTTCTCTACGGTGGCTCTAAAGGGACAAACGATTTGTAGACGTATTAGCGAAACCTCGATTAGTGAAATCTCGATAATTTGATACTTTTTGTCAAGATGTCAGTGTAACTTGGACAAGTCATCAAATGTTGTGTTCTTGATGTGTTGGCAAGATTAGTATACAACACATCATCAAGAAAATGCGATACTTTTTGTCAAGATGTTATGTAGTGTAACATGACATAGTTGGCAAATTTCATCAACATTGTAAATTCCTGAAAGTCGACAACACTTCAAATTTATACAAATCTGTTGTGATTTCGTATAATACTTATACACAGTAAGTCTACAACTCGTCTGTCCCTCCAGGACAGCCATTGTTATCGGTAATGGAATCCCAGTGTCAACAGGCGTATGAAACTGACTGAGTGTCTGGGAAATTTAATATAATCTTTCGGTTACTCGTGTGACATTCGTTTTCTGGTGAAAAATATCCAGAACCTGCCGGAAGCACGGAATAAACAAATTATTCTGTGGTTCGAAGCTCTGAGCAATCGTATAACGTAATTATCATAGATAAAATAATCAATGGTAACCACGGGGAATAGAGCACGCAATTATTTGTTAGGTAAAGCTCAATAGGAAGCAACACAAAACGTTTAACTATATAGTGTTTGGCCATCAACATCGAGCTTCCAGTTTAAGTGGTCCATATCTTCCTTTCTATTACTTCTCCATAGACAAATAATAAATGGCACGGTTTGCAGTCTAGGTACGAATAAAATATTGTAATAGCATATCAAATGATTAAAGGGAGTGAAGACTCGCGCACAAAAAAAACGTGAGATGCCGGTAATCTGACCTAGTTTCGAATGAGGTGTAACAGAAATGTTAGACACCACCATCGATCCCAAAAAATACACACACAGCTTGCTACCGTCGGTTATAATGAGACACCAGTGTACAGTCAATACATGCAGCAACGGTCAATACCCACAACACAGTGTACATAGCAGCGATGGACATCTCAGCAGGGAGTTGTTTTGGAACTCCCTGATCTCAGGTCCAGATAAAAGATAACAACGTATCACGTTTCACTACTGTCTGCATTTTGTAGCGACAAGAAGAAAACTTCACATGCAAGCAACGGAAAGTTAACTTTTTTTTTCAGAGGGAGACACGTGGTTTGGGGCGAGTCTTCAATGCCTATAAGTTGATCAGGTCAGATGATGAACTTTAATATCATATTAGACAGACGAGACTGTGACAGTGTTACCATCGCCAGACGCCAGGTGCGTATCACGATTCCCCCACAAGGAGAACCTAATGCTGCACATGATCTTAGCCAAAAAGGCAGAGAAGTGATTAAAGCCTTTGTGATGTTCAAAGAGAACTGCGACGTTTTTGAGACTTCTTCTGAGACTTTTTCTTTCGTAGCATTTTAATTTTTCAGATAGTTTTATGTCCTTAGATAATGTATGTATATATGTATTTTAGATCCTCCTTCAAGCAAGAACTCGCGAAGAAGCCTCATTGGTTTATCAATGCCGCAAGCTGACCGAAGTCAGTCTCTTACATTCATATTTAACGTCCATGATTATGAATCGTCAACAACTCTGTAACTGGACGACATACATTAATCTTGGAGTGACTCGGAACCGGGGACCTTATGATTGGAGCCACCGGCGATAACCACTGAGCTAACATTCATTGTATGGTTTTAAAAGGGCCTAAATAAATTACAGAGAGGAAATCACTATAATTGGAATGTATTTCAAAGCTGTATCATACCCACCCAGACATTTCTTGCATTTTATTGTTATTGCAGTGCGCGTGCGCGCTACAATATTGGCATTACTGGCCAAGTGAACGATACCTACATGACTGGACGTTGAAACTTAAAGGATTAGTTCAGGTGTCACAAATGTTTATCTTATATGAAAGAGGACAATAAAAGAAACCCAATAGTGAAGAAATTATTCAAATATCTTTTTTCGTTTAGGAGATATTCAAGTTTAAAGTTATATCTAATTGTATAGAAACTGCTGAAATCAGACTAGCTGTGACGTCATATCCTCACATTCGTGAAAAGTCTTTGTTATTTTATTAAAATATTTTGTAAGATTTTATGACTTACAACCAAAAGATACGCCATGAGATCTCATATGTGTCAAGGGAAGTATTTGAGATTTAACATCTGAAGAATGCTTGATTATATTTTTTTAGATTTGTGAAAAAAAATGTAATTATTTTTTAATGAAATATATTGACACATGTTAAGGAAGTGAGGATGTGACATCACACCCTCACCGTTAGTCTTTCTACACCAGTCATTTGCAAAGAAATTTTGAAATCTTCAAAGTGTGATATCTCCTTAACAGAGAATGCTATCGTGGTAGTTTCTTCACTATTCTGTTTGTCTTTTTAAGCTCTTTCATACAAGATAGACATGTCAGACACCTGAACCATTCCTTTAAAGTTTCATTTAGTCTCTGTACATTTGCAGTTTTAGAGGCTAGCTATGAGCCACCTTATTCTGAGCCTGTCACGGCGCTCACAAGCGCCCTCACTTTGTAGGTACCTACATTACTATACTCCCTGGTGTGTTATTCGCCCAAAAAATAACACCATGAACAACCGAAAAGTTCTTCCTAATACTGCAAGCACTCCACGGGCACTACAATACTACGTATTAGCAGGCAAATGCAGTTCTAATTTTTACTACTTTTACTAGGGAGTGTTCCCCCCCCCCCCCCCCCTCCCGTTCCTTGCGTGTAGTTACTGTTGTTCGGCCGTTTACATAATATTGCCCTCATAACGCTGATCTACGTATAGATGCTGTTCATTGCGTATAACGTTACGTATGATCTCACACAAAATCGGTGTTGTGACGCTCTTTCAAGAGGAGGTATTGTCTTTGGCACTATGTTGAACCGTACCCACGCTCTAAGCACGAAGCCGCGTAAAGACAGCTCTCACTTGTATTTGTAATTCTTGAGTCCACTGGTTATCATGGGTTCAGCGACAAAGGTAATCTCTTTTATACTATACAGTAACCTTTTTTTAATTTGATCACTGTATTGATGATTTACTGCTGTTAGCGATTCACACAATCACTGGTACAGTATCATCCCGTGAAAATATGCGGTCTCAGTCGTAGAAACAACGGTTGAAATGTCGAACGCTTATGTAGTCCAGCAGTTCCGCGAACTAACATATAGTTTGGCGTTGTGACCATTCGCCAATTTTGGCCCATATACCAAGGTCATATTTTGTCAAAATCAAACGAAATGCCACTTTTAATCGAAATCATTTCCCGAGGTGAATGATATAGCGACACCTTTAAACACCTAGGCTATAGTATAGGCTGGTAGTATACTTACAGTTTGCCCTATATTTTGCTGCTTTGTTAACTGCAAAGATGCAGCCAAAAATGGCCCAGCAAATATGGAATTGAAATTTTCTATATTGAGGCATTTTTTCTCCATAGCAGTAGACCCCCAGAGTAGGCCCTTTCCCCCTAATATGGACAAAGTCTCACTCAATTCCTAATTAGCATGATGATTACATCAATATTCTCTGCATGATAATAATGAAGACAACAACTTGAGTTATTAGATTATTTATGTGGAAAT
>KN890935.1:15752-30401 GCA_000934455.1 Apostichopus parvimensis
CAATTAACTGATATTTACCCCAAAATGTAAATTACTTGATAAAGTGGAAATGGTCATCAGGAATCTTGCCTGCACATCTACCAAAGTATGTGGGCGAGGCCAAGAAATGGTTCGCTGTTTCAATATTTGATGAAAAAAGATAATCTATCCAAATTTTCAGACTGGCTTGATACAATTAACTTCCAATACAAGTCCGTAGGCCGTTATAGAACAATCTAAATGATAGGCCTATCTTTCCAGTCTAAGCAAGTTATTAGAAAATGAGATGTATCATAAGTGTATCTGGATTCTTCATTAAGTCAATCATTCAAATCATGTAGATTCCTTTAATGACAGGACTTTAAATGGAGGTATGATGTCTGCTTAAAATACCACCACAAACAGCTTCCTCACATGCCCTGCGCCCATGTTACGATTCAAAATTTTGCTACACCCTTTCAATATTTGTTTTTATTATTTTTATTTTCTTACATCTGTCCCTGTACTTTCTCTCCCCTACTCCCTCCTTAGGATAGTACTAATAAAATTGAATGTTCATGAGGAGGTGAAAGTCTTAACATTGGCAGCGTTCAATCTAATTGCACGAAGAATTCTTCCCCAGGTATATGTATATATATCTATATAGGTACGCCACATCGCATACATCTATGTACACTAGATGCCTCGGTGTGCCTTCCATGATGTTAGAGACCTGAGCCACTCATCAATCTTTAATCTATTTGGGGTTTAGTAATCCCTTCCATCCAGGGAATATAGATTTACCAATGATTGCTAATGATCATGGAGAAATAAGGTGCTAGATCGGAGGTATAAACTAGACAACAGAGATGAGCTAAGTCAGTCAAGGCAAATAAAAACCCTCGCAGACTGTCAGAACCAGAAGGCCAATGGCTAGTAATTGTCGTTATCGAAGGGTTCAATTTCAGAGCGAGCCTTTTCCTGCGGGGAATTAGTTTGAAATGATCGTGTTTGCTAAGACTCTTCCATGAAACACTGAGCAGATATCGAGTTCTCATTCCAAGCCAGACCTGGCAGTATTTTCCCACTTGATATTTGACTAGGGTTGAAAAAAATCCTTCTGTTTTGTAGAACCTTCTGGTTATATAGAATTGCTTTTCAAAGATGTAGAGAAGATTTATATATATATGTTTATATTGCAAGCGCTGTTTACATGATAGCCATTCCACATGCACAATTAAAAATTGCTCAAGTAAATACAAACTGTCAGAGATATGGATTTCAAGAGCTCTATTAATTGATTTAATCATGGATAGTGCAACCACAAATTTCAACAATAAACAGCAGGGATCTCTGATGACTTCTGACGGACACGAAAAAAAAAAAAAAACTCCAGAGTGATGGCACTCCCAGTGGTAACTTGCCATAGTAATGGAACTGCCGGATGAACTGCTGGATTTATCAATCCAACAGCTTTAGGCATTGATTATTTGGTGACTTAATTGTTCACTGAATTAGGATAATTAATAACAACTAATTCACTTTTCCAGCTTATTAGTTAACAGCTGGCTGGCTTGTTGCATATCAGTTTCATCACAGGAATAATCCATACAAATAATGAAGTTAGTTCAAGTTAAGATTCTTAAGGGTGACCTCTCCTGAACTAAGACATTTTGTCAGACTTGGATTCCCTTCTAGAGATATAGTGTTTTAACACTAGTTTTTTCAAGTGTTGGCCTTCTGTTGACCTTTGACCTCCACCGCTCACTTATTTTGTTGCTTGTTACAACCTGGTCAATCAATGGTGCATGTAACAAACTCTCTCCAATATATCACTTAGGAGAACCTAAAGATATCAAGATTTTCACATTTTGACATTTGACCTCCATGCAAACAATGGGGACCTTGTGCTCATTATGGGCTGGCTAAACAGCAAGTACCACATATTGCCAACATTCAAATTTTTGAGATATCATGTTTGCAAGCAAGGACATCATCACATACATACAAACATAAGGAAACAACATATATAGGCATTCAAATCCAGTGATCAGAAATGATTCTATGTCACATTTTCAGGTAAGAATGAATTACCACTCTCCCTGAAACAACAATTTTCTTAGCTTTAAAAAAGCAATTATCATGTTTACTTTGAAGTATCTTTATAAATGCAAAGATAAGATATAGTCTAGTCTGTTCATTGTCAATCAAAATTCCTCTGAAATGCAAGATAATTTAAACAATGTAGATTGCAATCTAGGGGCCTAAACAAACTTTAATTGAAAAACCACTGATGCAAATCATATCCTCACTGAACAAAGACAGAACTTCTCCATTGTAACAAGCTGTGGTTATTACGCAGTATGCTCTTACCAAATCATGCCACAAAAACTATACCCAGTAGGGTAGCCAGACAAGTGCACAAGGGGGGGGGGACTATATTCCTCTGTGCAAGCTACTGTCCCCCAGCCAGCCACCCACCCACCCACGGACCCACCCACGTACCCACCCACCAATAACTGTGCCACTGCCATGAGTACAAAAAAGTCACAAGTTACAGGACATGTGTAATGTGCCCCTCCTTAAATTATTGGTTTCTCTCCAACTCAGAATTCCTGGCTACAGGCAAGACCTTGCCTCAGACTAGGGAATAGCAGGACCCTAGTAATTAATTATCTTTTAGGATATTGTGATGTGGACATTGTCAACATAATGAAAGAAATTATTAATATGTTGACAAGTACAGGCTAATATGATATGTGGCTGTGCGCTATCATCAATTTAACCAAAAATGAGGTATTTGTTTTTCAATAACATTGGCAGAGATAAAGTCATGAGTTTCAATGTAAAACAAAGCATGGTTTCCTTTGCAACATTCTGTTACCAACACCAAAAAAAAGGAAAAAAAATTAACATTTAAAAAAAAAATTAACATTAAAAAAAAAAAAACACTACTTTTACAAAGCATGCAGGAAATCACTGATATGTTCCAACATTAGATCTCCTTTCTGCTTACTGTCTTACAGTCTAGCCGTTGAATAAAGAAAAAAGTTCCAATCAATTCATGCACATCAATTAATCACAAGGGAAGAGCATGTTACGTACATGTATCTATACATGTCAAATGCACTGTAATTTGACATGCTAGCTTTCTCTTTGCACTCTACCGATATAATTACTGCTCGGCATGCAAAAGCGGTCTCGGTTTGTATTCCATAAAATCAAAGGAACCAGCGTAAAACTGACAGATGTGGTTGACATTCTGGAAGCTAACAGAAGAGCAAGTCTTTTAGCGACGGAAAATAAGTGTAATGTTAGTAGTCAGCGAGAGTCAAAGTCAAAAGGGATGACATTTTGGTCGGTGAAAAATCTCGCTTCGTGCTTTAGTGAATTTAACCCTTCCTTAGAAATATTGAGAAACAGTGCAAGACAAAAGAAACCCCTTCTGCTACATCAAAGCTAGCTTTACTCTATCTAATTATATTTTCATTTTGTCATTTATAATTTCAGATATGATAGGCAGAACAGTGTTTAACATGTGAATGCACTTGTTACTGCTCAACTGTTGTAGATCGAGCCAAACAGTACACAAGAACCAGCATTTCTTTTTTCCTGCTTTTTTTCTCTCCCCCAACCATACCCCAACCATACCCCCCCCCCCCACCATACCCCCTTTCTTCAATTTATAAAGTGGTTTCTTTGTAGCTTAACATCACAACATTAGATTTGAGTTCAAAATAATTCTTGCGACTTCATTACTTTCTCGTCTAGTCCATTCTCGATAAAAAAATGCGCAAAAATTTGAAAATTACCCATTTGCCATTTGCATGTCATTAAAATTAAATGAAAATCTTGTCTGGATGATGAAACTTTCCAGAAACAAATTTATTTATCAAATTTCCTTGTTAAATCGAAATTCCTATGACCAGTGAAGATCCTTCGAGGATATCCTGGCTTTAATCAATTTCAGTCATATTTTGAATATTACTTGGTAGGTTTGGTGCAAAAATGTACATGAAATTGGCAACAAAACACAGAGACCTACCACAGAATAGTTCTCATCAAGACTACTTCAAAGTCCTTATGTATGTTTAATACTGTCTTCAATGGATGTCAAGGAAATCAAGAGCAGACTACTATACAGAAATGATCTTAAAACTTGGGAGGTTCTGGGGAAAACAATTCAATGGGGCCGCTAAAGTGAGCAGTTGCAAAACCATCCAAGCTCAGTGACATTTGTTTCCTATATCTTCTTGATGATATCGAACCTGTCACTTTTGAACGCAAAATGCTCTGTGCAACGTTCTATTTTTCTTTTTTTTGCAGGGTTGGGGCCCCAAAGGTGCCTGGGCTTCTGAAGCCCTTGGCATTACATAGCTGATACTATAAGATTACAGATACAAATATAGTGATATGATAATAGAAAATGTGCGACTTTGAAACAATTCCGCAAAATTGGGTCAAAAAAGACGGCTAAATTGCATTTAAAAATTAAATCAAATTTGTATATATCTGTCAAACAATACTGCATCCCACACCACCATAGTCAGGACAATTTGTGCACCATTAACCAGAAAAGGAAGAAAAAAATATTTATAAAATTAATTCAGTTCTATTTCTTCCTGCAGTTTAATTTTTATTGCTTTTCACAGTACTAGGGATTCATTGACTTCCTGCTCTAGTTTTTATTCATTTATTTGGGTTTTTTGACAGTTTCTTTAACCAGAATATATGTGGAATTCTGAAATGTGCGGGCATTTTTCACACCGTCAAACCTGTTACGCGTCGTCTCTCAGGCCTATTCTGAGACTGTCACTTCTGTTACCTCCGATGAAATACGATCAGCATTAAATTCAAAGGAGGAAGCAAAGAGCAAAACCCTATTTTATGCTCCGGCATCTAGCCTCGATATGTCCCAAACTATCGGAGGCTGAGTTCAGACGCTTCCCCGCTGCCTCGGCTCGGAACAGATCTACGGCAGGAGAATGATCCATCTTCAAAACAGCTCAAGAAATTATCGCTCAAAGTTGGGGAGTTGACGTACAGATAAAGCTACTCAAGGATGACTCTCAACAAAACTTAAAGGGATTGTCCAATGACCAAATGAAATCATAAATAATATCTCTCTCTGAGTTTATCCGCAAGAGATTCTACTACTACGCGTAGATGGATATGACGCATCTTGAAAGAATGTATTAATTTTGGAAAAACAATGCACGGTGATTTTGGGAATGCATTTGTTGACGAGTGAGGGGGGGGATGATCATCTGCAGATTAATAATTCATCCGATAAGGAACTAAGTTTTGCATTTTCACGTGACGAATTGGGTTCATAATACATCTGACAGTGCTGCAAATGAGACGTTTAATGTACCACATTTAAAGGGTTAATCAAGACATCAATGTTTGAAAGCAAAATCATTTGCTTTTTGCAGGCTAACTCCTTTGTGACCATCATACTCTATTTATTATTAAATTACCTTGTTCCCATGCCGACCCAAATAGCAACAGGGAGTTTTTAATCTCAAGTTCAAAAGGTAAGGCAGATTCAAACATCCATGCCTTCACAATTAGAAGCAACTCAAATGATATTGGAAATTTCTTGTGTGTTCCATGTGGAAACATTCTGTTCACTGTGAAATATTACCATGGTAACGATAGCCTGTACCAGAGCAGTTCCTTTAACACATCAAAATGGCAGGAAGATGAATGATTTGGCACTGTGAATCTCTCCCTGCATTAGTCATTAATGCACGGAGTGGTTTATCTCCTCGCTTCTTCATGTTATGTGTAAAGCCGATAAAAAATTGCTCAACTCACTCCACCCTATGTATCAAACTTTTTCACCTGGCATTCTTTTTGCTTGAGTTATTTTACAGATATCTATGACAAGAATAAGTTATAGAGTTTGTTCTTTTAAAGCAGTCAGTCGGATTATGAGTTCATTTTTGAAAAAAAAAAATGTTTTTGATGTTATTGGATGCTGCTTAAATTCCAACGTAGTCCGTGCTAGCTTGACTAAGTCATTTTTTGATTTCGAATGATGAATAACAAACTTCAAAATTTTGAGATTTCCCCATTTTGCGTGTTTGGTTTGTTTAATATGAAAATGCATCTGGATGAATCATGAGAAAATGCATCTGGATAATTGAATAATTAATTATTTCCTCATAAACCGATGAAAATATGACCTGAAGGTACTGGTCTTACTTCAGTTTTATCAACTGTAATCCTATTTGGAATAACACTCAGTAGATTTGACAAGCTACTTTTAGCATGTATCCCAGGAAAATTCAATTGCAAGGAGTTGCATGGTCTGCCAAATATGTTTCCATAGTTGAGCTTGTAATATAAACCAAAGCAACAAGTGACTATACACTTAATGCAGTCGATTCAAATTATTGTTCAATCGAACTGATGTACTGTCGCAATGTAGATATATATATATATATAGGAATATAAATACAGGTACCCTAGAGCAATGGTATTCAGTACTCAGAGGAGAGTTTGAAAGACTATTTAATTATTCCATTGGACGATTTGGATGATACAACATTTTATATTACTCTTTGATTGCAATTTGAGGCAATGTTTACAGCAAATACCAATTAAGCTGGTATATATGTCTACATATATACAGTAAAGTGAATGGGGGGGGACAATTTACAGAGGAAAATGTAGATACATTTTATATTATTACCATGGTTTGTGAGAAATTTGGCAAACTTCCTGCTGGAAATTTATTTCCAGCATCTGTACATATGGTGTATTCCATTCTACCTTTGAAGTATTGTATATAGTGCTACTCTGTTTGGTGTCATAGTGGATGAAAGCTGTGTTAATACACTTAATTAACTGTCGATGCAAACTGACTGGCAGATAAGATGATATTACCGTATTATACTGTATAATGATTTGGATACCACAAATGTGACTTTCTTCTATCAATTAAAAATTAGTCACATTCTTGTTTTCACTGACAGTTGATTAATTAGATTGTTTAATTGAGACTGTTGCATGTAACAGTCAAGCTAGACCAATTTTTTTAATACTACTATCATGTGAAAATAACTTCTATGATACATGATCATGAAACTTGATACAAGAACCCATCTAGTGGCTTTGGTCATAAAATGAGACGGGTTGGTTGACAAGGAGGTGACTGCACACAGGGAAGGGTGGGGGGGGGGGGGGGGGTGGAGGAGCACAATACTACTGGTTAACAGATCCCTCTCGGCATGACAGTATGAGAGTGCTTTGACTGTGGGGAGACAGGTTAGCTAGGAAGTGAACTGAATGCGACTATGCAATGTATATCTCTTACCACAATAACCCGGTGTACCACACACAGTCTTCATATTCACATCTTGACTGCAGATTTTCGAAAGACCAAAGTCGGCCAGTTTTAACGGTGCATCATCGTCCATATTTGCGTAGAGTAGATTTTCTGGCTTCAAATCTCTGTGCACGATATCATTATCGTGAAGGAACTACAAGAAATAAATTGATGGCGATGATTAATTGTTAAATAACTCAGAAAGTTTGAAAGTTCAAGTGGTCAATACAGAAGACCAAAAAGAACCTGGAACCGTAACAACAATGGGATGGGCGGGAATGGTCTGAACGATCAAACTGGGGCTCTCCAGCAAGCCTCACGCACAATCAACAAAGGGGTCTGTCATATTGGTCCTATCTAGTTCGGATGAAATTTGACAAGCTGCAGATCAAAACAGTACCGTGAGTGAGTAGCGTACAATTACATCTGCAATTATTGAAGAACAGATCTTTTGAAACTTATTTCAAAAGTTTCAAGTCAAGCTAAATGTCATAAGCACCTTTGCTTGTGTTTTCTAAATATTTTTTCAAATTCATGCCAAACTGCACAATGTTCATTCTAAGCATGGTAGAACCAGGGTGCTAAGGTTGTGGGGAGACAGGTAAACTAGGAGCCAAGTAAATCCTTAAACTAGCAAATCACCAGCGTGGCTGTGCAAGTTCATCCAGCATGTTAGGATCACATATTAGAGATGGAAACAGGTATTGAGAGAAGTGAAGTAAATACATATCTCTGGTTCGCATGCTTGCAAGAGATTCCATGTGCTTGTGTTTATCACTTTGATTCTGAGATCTGTTACAGGACAGATTACACACATATTGACATATATGATTGCCCCTCTGTAGCAATGCTGGACAACCCCATTAACAGATATTTCTTACCAGATCATCAACACAAACAGCACAATTCTGATTGTCAATTAAGTTAATACAAATACAAATACAAAAACAATTTTGCCCAACGATTGTTTTCCTCTTACAAAAGATTTTAACATTAAAACAATTAACAAAACGTACAATCAAAATGAAAGCTTTCCATAATTTCAGCATTCATACTCTGCCAGAATTAGCTACATTTGTACATTGATGGGAAAAGCTCTTTTATATAAATCATTACCTTTCCGACCCAATTCTTTGCTGCCAACGAGACCTACTTGTTGCTACTTTTATTGTTACATATGTAAGCCATATAGCATCCTATGAACACTCTATAATTGTTGACACTTCATTGAACTCCTACACAGCAGTCCTTAAATTAAACTAAATGCATGAGCAGTTTTATTTATGCTAATCACATTTCTGTCAGATTCCGTGTTGCCACGTAGGATATGTGAACAATCTCTAGAGAAAATTAAAATTTCTACTACGGGCTCTTATTACAGGAAATCAAGCCATCACTCTTTTCAATTCTGAGAATTATAGACCTATTTCTGGTAACTTTGAGTAAAGCGATCAAGTATCTGCTTAGCTTCCTCTTGGTCTTCCCGTGTAGCGAAGGAAAAATCATGGTCTGTAAAATTAGTAAAAACCGTTAGATTTTAGCGCCGAAATCAACAATCATTTGATCTGCTAGTCAAGGATAATAGCCTCACACAACCCATTGTCATTCCAACCTAAGACTAAGTACATGAGGATCAAAACTGTTATTACATTCTACTTTCATCAATGCACAGTTAAGTTACACTCGCACAGAAATATTATGTCTTACTACAGTCCCCATCAAATAAAAAACAATAAAAACAAAACTTGTGCTAAAATGGAACTGAATTAAATCAATAAAATGTACACGAGAAACAACTCCACTTGATCTAAATAGAGAAAACATGACGACGTTCACTTCGTTAAGGAGCTACTCATGTTGTCTCATCAATTATTGTGCTTAGACTGGCTGTCAGAATCCTGAACTTCAAACTAGTCTCTAAATCCCGGTCTCTACTTAATTGGTCTCTAAATCCCTTTCCAATCCAAAACTATGTTGACTTGTAATGGCATCGAATCACAGTTGCTTAATTGCTTTATTATTTTCCAAAAACTGTGGGGCTTGCAAGGCATTCTCTCCACAAATCACAGTTTGGTGAACAATTTTTTTTTTTTGCATTAAAATTTGCTCAAGTATATTGTTGGACCCTCCCAGCTGTTAGAATATTCTGTCACTTTCTTTTCTTCACCCCCCCCACTTTCTTTCCTCTCCCCACCCATTTCCTCTCCCCACCCCTTCCCCACCCATTCCCCCCAATATTCCTTTCAATAAGCTAAAGACATTTAGTTACTTACTGCTACGGCATCACATATCTGTCTGACTACACTCGCTGCATCTCTCTCTGTGTAGCTACCCTTAGCGACTATTCTGTCAAATAACTCGCCACCTGTCACTAACTCCAAGACCAGAAATAACTCTGTCTGTGATTCAAAGATTTCATGTAGTTTTATCTGTAGATCATGAAAGAGAAAACTATTAATAGTTTAAAGAAATATTAAACATTAATAGCAAATGATATCTATACAGATCATGGGCACAGGGTTGTATAGAATATAGTTAACTGATTTCTCTTTAATAAAATACACCTAAGAAGAAGAAAAAGATAAACCATATAATTTGTCAGCAATGCAATGCTCGTAGTTAATAGCTTGTACAAAATTAGTAATTGTAGAGTGTGTAATTGAGACAGTAGAGACAGTAGAAATGGAGAGGGGGGAGGGGGATGTAGCAAACAGTTTGAGCTTGTAATTCAACAGTAACTGAAGGATCTACAATCTCATCATCATTACATGGCTCTTCATCTCAACGTTGCCTTTTATTTACACCCAGCTCCTAACAAAGTCCTCAAGAGTATCATTGAAGTAGACCCCCGGTCCCATTGAAGTACAAAGAACAGGATGTAATTTCAACCTTTATAAACAATCGATAGTTAAAAATCTTGGAAAAGATCACTCTATGTAATCTGAACTAACCCATTTTGTTGTTATTTCATGAAGAGAACATGATTATATTTAGTCTGAGGAGAAACATATGTGAATGACTTGTCTATGTGGACTCATTGAATTATATACCACAGACAACTGAAGCGTCTAGCCATGTTTATCATAGCAACTGTTGACAAAGGCTACTTAACTCCTTTCCAAAGAGTTTAATGTCAGAAATGCTTTGAAGGTTCCAACTAGAAATGGTTGTAAGTAGTCCGGAACAAATGAGCGTGCAAAGATGTAAATAATCAAAAATCTGTCTTGCTTTCACATTCATTATATATGATACGACACGGTGAAATCAAAACATGAGTTTCGTCCATTTTCTAAACACAAGTCATAATTTCATCAAAACTTCAAGAACATCTGGTCTAAGAAATCTACAAGGTTACACAGTGGATCTGCGGTGACTTTCATATATATATGTATTCTGCATTTTATCACCATTAATCACCTACATCTGACCAGTTAGCAGCACATTGTGGTATAAAACAGAACAGTTAAAGTGAAGTGAGTTTAATAATAAATATTTTGTTTATATACTAACATGTTGATGTGAAGAGTTTGTCCACTGAACTTTTTGTAAAGACAAATAAAGAATTCAACATTAAATGTTTGAAATACATTAAAAAGGGTTGTCTAGTGAAAAACAATGCAGAATTTGTATTGAAGAGAAAAATATTCTGAACTGCTAGTTGAAAACCCACTCTCAATATCATGCCCCTAACTTGAGATATGTTTGATTGAGTGTGATCCTTTTTGACTGGCTAAACCTTCAACTACTCCAGGAAGTTGGATTTTGGGGGTTTGTGATGTCATCTTGGCAAAGGCTCGATGGAAACTTTACTGAGGCTTTTTTAATCTTGTCGTTGATTACTCCTTGAAACCTGATACATTTGGAATGTTGGCATAGCTGTAAGTTCTCTGTAATTTCATCAAAATGTTCTTTCTTTTTTGAAATACCCTTTTAGTTTGTGAATGAAAGATTGACAAATTAATGAAGTAAAACAACGACAATTGCAGCTGAAGTGCCCTGATGACATCATCCATTCTGCTGTTGCCAGATACATTTACAAAATATAACTAAATTTTAAAAATCATATCTTTGCAATACAAAATGCTATGAGGAGGTGGTTTTCCTAGTTAGATTCAGTTTCACTTTAGCAATTTTGTTCAGGATTCAACTTTAGCCATCAGAATATCCTTTTTATAAGTTGATTGCTCTGCCTTTTGATATTAACATTCTTATTTTTATTCATGAATGTGAAAAGATGACTTTCAGCACAATTTTAGCCTTGATATGTCATATTCCGAGAAAAATTTGAGTGCTATTAATGTTTCCATGGCCACTACCGTTTTCAAGAATTCACTCACCATTAAAATATGCTAAAAACTCTGGAAATATTCCTATCTGTAAAGGTTAAACTGATGACCGACATTGGCTAATCAGTGCAGGTGTTCAACGTTAATGTTAATCCATTGCTTGAGAAATTCAAATAACTCAACCAAGACAAGTTCTTTTAACTTCATGCGAACACCATGTTCATCCTTGGATGACATTCAACACTACCATATGTTCTTCAAATGTTTGTACTACATTTAATATAAACATACATGTTATTTGAGGCCATACAATGTTTTCCTATTGAGTGTCGTGTTGCATCTGAGGGACTGACATAATGGGTCGTGTATTAGACTTAATAGTCCAGTTACTTCAATTGATTTTACACACAGGTCTATTTAAAGGGTCAACACTCAAAAATATAAAGTCGTACAGAAATGTGACCTGGACTGACAACGGTGGGCTTTAAACGTCTACAACAAATCCAAATTGATTTTGTGCCTAAAGGCATCCTTTAGATTGTACCTTCAATTTATTTGCCACTTTTCCTGTTTATGATTTATTTAATTTTTGGTTCCTTTTTTAATATTTAGGTTTATTGTTTCTTTCTTTCTTTCTCATACATTCTATCAGGTTGTTTCCTATATCATTTTTTTTTTGTCTTCAGGTACACAGCAATTGTCCTTTATCCCTTGAGGTAATTTAAAAATCTTGGATGTGACTTTTCTCCCAAGTCAAATTTGGAAACCTTGTCAAGACTTCTTTTTTTTTTTAATAGGTCTCACCTGAGATTTAGAGTCAATTTAAAAGCTATTTGAAGTAGTTGTTCTGTGGTGCATACTTGTAGAAACCCTTCAAAATCAGTGTCAAAGGCAATTGCCCTTGGAGCAGCAAAAAAAAAGAAGAAAAAATTATCAAGAAACTGTAAGCATTTCAAGTCAGGGATGGTTCTACATGGGAGGGAGAGAGAGATTTTGCTCATCTCTTCCGGATATAAAAGATCATATCAAACCTACCAAAGAAATAGAAAAGAAGAACCCACAAGTGTCAGATTTTCATCTACCAAACCCAGAAATATTAAGAGATAATTTATCTCTAAGAAATTGATAAAATATATTTTTTGTTTTTGGTTCCCTATCAATTCGCAAAGAACTAATAATGATAATAATATTCATAGAGATTTCATTTTGAGATTTGGAAACCATACAAACACTATGCTATCAATAGGTAGTTTCTCAGTCTGCCTCTGTGAGTTATCTGTAATACGTTGTCAATGAACAGAACAGGTCCGACTGCGGTATTTGATGCAAACAGCTCGTTTTTACAGAATTCCAATGTTACGACTACAGCAACCCTAAATTTCTCACATCAACTCGGCTGATAAAGTCATATGTGCTGTACTGTCTTCACTGAAGTGTAAAGCACACAAACGTCAACACACTATTACAGTAATCAAAGGAATTTGTATGGTGCACCCATCTATTCAAACAGTCAATAACAAGGTCATTTCACTAAAATCCAATTACTGAATGACTATGTCTTGTTATACAGTACTGTACATCTGCCTAAATTTTGAATCACTGTACACATAAACATATAGCTTTAAAAAAACTCAAGATATTCCTTCCTTTCTTCATCTTGTGTTTTTATCTTCCCCAGAAATGACTCAAATTATCTGTACCTTAATTCAGCCCACACCATTTACCATGTTGGGCAACATTAATATGATCAAAATAAAACCCGAAACCATCAGTTTTACTCTTAAATTAAGATGTTAAGTGAACCGAAAACTTGACAAGAGTACTTATTTTAGACATAAGCATATAGTCAAGAGGTCTTCTGTAAGGAGCACAAGAGGCAATTATTAGAAAAACTTTTTTAATACTACTTTTTTTCTTCTTCAGGCATGACTATAATTCTAAATTGCTCGCCTCCAAGGTTTATGTTTTTGATTTCTTCTTTCACATTTAGGTCTTCTTTAAAAGTGAGTATAATTTTTTTTTTTAAATCCAGTCACTTTCTCCTCCTTATTTTCAGTCCATACTCTAAAGAGATAGTTAATACATCAACAATTTGTTTTCCCTTCAAAATTGTCAAGTATCAAAAATGCCTAACAAAGAAATTCGAAAAAAACTATCGCTCTTCCTTGGATGTACGCACACATATATATACACACGCACAGTGACCACTAATATTCATGTATCCCACGAACACATGCATGCATTACTGAATGCCACATGTTCTTTTACCAAACTCCCTACAGTCTAACAATAATCAAATCAGCAGGGCAGCTAACTTTGTAAAATTGATTGCATTTCCTGACCTTGACAACTTTTGCTCATGCATTTTATAGCCATCAGTGAAAAAAAACCCATCCTTACAGTCAAAGATTACATGCCAAGTTATTTCATGTGCACAGGGCCTCCATCAAGATAATACATGAAAAAGCCTGAAACGTCGAATGGCGCATTGCCAATTATTGAATCTGGTTTACTCTGCTGTATACGTGTATATACAGAGCAAATCAACGCCAACCGTTGCGGTAAAACTACACACTATATCCTATCACCAAAATTATTTTTTAATATCAATGAAGAACAGCTAATTTATATTCAGTGCATTGCTTAACTCTTTTCTATGATGAAATTCTTGGTATAAAGGATACTTCAAAGGCTCTAGCAGTCTAAAATATTTCAGACCCCGGAGTCACGATTCGTTAATGTTGTTATTTAATCATCTTTTAGGCCTTCATATGATGTATTATATTCCTTGTCATGGTATAAAGGTCAGAAGAGATTCTCATCTACAGGGGGTGGGGGTGGTGATTAATCTTAGAATTAACGGCTGCTTCGTTCCAATATTCAACCACCTAAAGATCAATCCAACTGACGGACACGTGAAATTTAATTTAGAGCTAAGATGTAATTTGAACTTACTAAAGAGGATGCACACACCACCAGAGTGTAGGAATGTCCTGGCGGAAGCTCTGGACTTTGTTCACTGCATTCGTTAGTACTATCATCAATCAAGGCTTCAAAGGTACTTTATTT